>NW_006499913.1:3661906-3674866 GCF_000471905.2 Amborella trichopoda | reverse complement strand
GAGAGAGAGAGAGTTAGAATTTGGATACGGGGTTCGAGAAAGCTTATCTCTGGCGTTAACGGCCAAAGGATTGGAAATACAGATGGATTGAAGGGCCTCCAGGTTTCCATCTCGCGCAAACGTGTGTATGTCTTCGGAATCTGAAGAAGAAACCCTCTGTCCCCCTCCCATCTCTCTCTCTAACCCCTCGCTCTCTCTAACTTGAAATATTTATTTGAGCTGCCCACTCTCCCTCTGATCTGAACTGCAACCGTTTTAATTTTTCTTCAAATTGGATTTCAAGGAACCGTCTTTCTTGGAAGGGCTAGAAGAGCTTAGACTATGATCCCGCGGGAGCGTACCACACCTCGAATCCCTTGCACAAAACACCAATTTAGAAAAATTATTTTAGTTTAAAATTTTGCTAACCGCATCAGAACTACTAGATGATTATTTTCAAAATAAAAATTTGAGTTTTGTAGCAGTTAGATCTACCTCATAAAAAATTGACGATCTCTATTCAATCTTGAGGTATTATTTTTTCTATTACATAGTTTATTTTGGAAAATTTTCTTAGTGAATTAATTTATGGATTATAGAGATTACATCCCAAAATTTGAAATCTAAAAGGTACCCCTAGTGTTATACAAAAGAGACTAAATAGATAGTATACACCAACGAGAGTAGGAGATCTTTTGGCAACTTAAAAATTCATTCACATTGTACATATTCTATGCAATACTATCACAAATATAGTAACAGACCTCATCTAAGAACCGTAACAAAATGATCAGAATATCAAAATCTTTTTTTTTTTTTGGTGAAAATATTCATATGTTATTATGGTCATTCCATATGGATTTTATAAACTTTGAAATGAGAAATACGGTTAGGCATATCTTTTACTCGAGGGAGTAAATATAGAGCGTCCTCCGCCGTTCCATAATTCAAGTCTCACTATTATGTTACCAGGATATTAATATTGAGTAGAAAAATTATAAGGGAAATTACACATATATCTATTATTTTAAGCATTGTTACAATTTTACCTACGGTTTTCATTATTACATTCAAAATTTCAGGACTCTTTTTTTTTATAACCAAAAAATAAGAGTCTTGAATTTTTTTTCCAAAATTGCCCTATTTTTTTTTATCTTAAGGATCATCACCATCATGGCCTTATCCTAATTAATTGGGTTGGCTACACAAATCCTAGTCTATTGCTTTGTCCTATTAAGAGTCATACCCTCAGTGATGTTATAAATCCCCATATAGATCAAATAAAAACAGAATTTTGAATTTCAAGATCTAAAATTGCCTTGTTTTTGGATCTTTACGATTCGAAATAAAAAAAAGGAATAGCAAACTATCAAAGTCCGAAATTTCCCTATTTTCAAATCTTTTGTATCCCAAATAAAAAACATTCTAGACTCCAAATTTCGTTTTGTAATTTTGGGATTTTGAAAATCTGAAAAATTCAATCATAGGCTATGTTTGATAAAATAGGATTTAAATATTTAAACATTTGAATAAGAGCTTTGTTAGCTTTCTATATTTCTGGATCTCATATTATTTTTATATATTTTGCCTCCTTATAATTCAAAATTTTCCCTGAAAACCTGTACTTGGTTTTTTTTTTTTTTTTTTACAGAAATCACAGATTATATTAAAGATCTAAAAAGAGATTACAGAGTCAGAGACTAAAGTCTCAGATGAAATGGTACCTCTTTTTGTAAGAAAATCTGTCAGCCCATTAGCTTCCCCATAAACATGCACAAAGGAGAACACAAAGAACTAGCAATGTCCCAAATTTGTAGCAGCACCGATCTCAACTCCCAAGGAGACTTCTGCTTTCTGTTGCACCAATTGATGACGTTTAGAGAATCCCCTTCAATGATACAGTAATGACCCAGATTCCTAGCCACCAAAAACTTTAAACCATGAAGATGTGCATAAAGCTCTACCTAATTAGCAGTTCTTTCACTAAGAGGAGCAATATAAGTAAAGATAATACTACCATTCCAGTCTCTAACCACACCTCCAAAGCCCGCCAGGGCTCCCTAATGAACTGCCATCAAAGTTAAGTTTAAAAACCCTCATCAAAGGCGCAACTCATCTTCCTTTAGGCCCGCATTTAATGAAACCTATCTGAAAAAGATTTGGCAAATTTCTCCTCACATCCACTTCTGAAATGTCATGTCCTCCTTTTGTCACAGAAAGATAAAGCCAAACTGAATGCAAAATCGTGTCCATAATTTTCTCAAAAGGCTGACTTGTCCCATTAAAAGTTCTTATATTCCTCCCCTTCCACACCTCCCACAAGATCACGCCTCTCGTGATCTGCCATATTATCAAAACCTAATTGAGGTAAAAAAAGAAGTGAGACCCTCAACCTTTGACGGCATAACCATTGCAACCCCAAGCTGGCAAACAAACCAACTCCAGATTCTAGAAGTGAATGGACAGTGGAAAAATAAATGAGCACCTATTTCACTCTCCTCCTTACACAACAGACATATATTTGATAAGATCTTTCCCCTCTTGATGAGATTATCAATTGTCAGAACCTTCTTTTGAATTGCCAGGCATAGAAAAGCTTGAACTTTAAGAGGTAAAGGTCATTTCCAGACCACAACAACTTCAAGCATGGTCCACCTCCATCGATCATGAAACAGTAATTGGTATATCGACTTAACCGAATAGGCTCAATCTTTGTCAATATCCCACACTACCTCATCAGCAGCATTGTGAGAAATGTAAACTTCATTAAGTAGCATCAATAAGTCAAAGAATTCAGCAAAGAGAGAGTCTGAAATCCTATTGTATAGAAGATTAATATTCCATACCATCTGGTTTTCCATGCATTCAAAATAGTCAGAGACAAGCGCATTGGGATTGGCCATCCTCTGAAATACAAGAGGAAACATATATTTCAAAGGTGAAGACCCTAACCATTTGTGACTCCAGAAAGAGATATTGTGTCCGTCTCTTAGAGACCACCAAATGTCCCTACGAATGAGAGATCTACAAGAATGAATAGATCTCCAACAATATGACATCTCCCTAGTACCATTCCTTGATCCAACCTACATTCCAAACCTATCCACACCATACTTTGCTGCGATCACTTTGTGACACAAATGGTCTTTGAAATTTAAGCTCCACCACTGATTGACAAGTTTGACTCTCCTTATTCCTAAACCACCTTCACTCTTGGGTGTGCATACCCTATCCCATCTTAGTAGATGAAATTTTTTCAAATATGTAGAAGAACCCTAGAGGAAGTTCTCATTAAGGTTTCAATTTTCCTAGCAACTGACAAGGGGATATGCAATATGGACATCTGATAAATAGGTAAATTTGATAGGCACGCCTTGACTAGGGTAATCCTTTCCCCCAGAGAAGAGTATTTAAATTTCCACATATCAAGTTTCACTTGAATCCGTTGGATGATTTTGTACCAAACAACAATTGGGAGTCGACCGTCCATAATAGGCATCCCCAAATACGTGATGGGGAAGTTCTCCACTTTACACCCCAACACCTTTGCCATTTCCTGGACTAAAGCTTCACTACAATTAATACCAACTATTGTTGTTTTATCAAAATTAACCTTAAGGCTTAACGCAACTTCACAGCATCTCAAAAAGGTAGCAATATTGCTAACCTGGTCAACCTCAGCCTCACAGAACAATAAGGTATCATCTGCATATTGCATATGGAAAACGTAGGGGCCTCCATTTGGCATTTGAAAACCCTTGAAATGACCACTCCTTTCAATATTTCTCACAAGTAAACTAAAACATTTTACATAAATAGTAAATAAGAAAGGAGCAAGAGGGTCACATTGACGAAGACCACGGGATGCCTTGAAGAAGCTAGTAGGGCTGCCTTTGTATAGAATGGTAAAGTGTGCTGAGGATAAACATCTAAATATCCACTTTCTCCACAACTTCTCAAACCCTATATTTGTCATGATTTCGAGCAAAACACTCCACTCCACCATGTTATTAAGTCTTTTTCATATTCAGTTTAATGACCACCCTAGCACTCCCATTCAGAACTTTAAAATGAATACACTCCTCTGCCACTATTACACTGTCTGAAATCAATCTATCCTTAATACAAGCTGGCTGGGGACCTGAGATAATAGCTAGTAACACCCCCTTTAAACGTTCCGCCAGAACCTTCGCCACAATTTTATAAAATCTAGTCAAAAGACTAATGGGTCTAATGTCACAAAGAGTAGCAATGACTGACTTTTTAGGAATCAGTGCGATATAAGTGGAGTTAACCCCTCTAAAAAGTTCACCTCTCTTAAGAAACCCGTGTCATTTCCCGTAGTTCACCACAAATCAAATTCCAAAACTTATGAAAGAAGATTAAAAGGAAGCCATCAAGACCAGGTGCCTTATCGCCTGGCAATGCAAAAACAACATTTTTTAATTCCTCCATAGAAACATCTCTTTCTAGGAAAGACCTTGAATCTTAAGGTAGAACCTTGAACTCCACCCTAGTTAAACAAGGGATATGCTTCACCTCAGAGGTGAAAGCTTTTTGAAAATGATTAACAATGGCATTAGACATATCAAGACAATCCTCAACATTGACTCCTTAAATCACCAAACCAGATATGTCATGCTGACGACATCTTGCATTTGCTATGGCATAGAAAAACTTTGTATTAAGATGCCTATCTTTCAACCATTTCACTCTAGACCTTTGTCTCCAATAAATTTCTTCAGCTCTTCCATGCTCCTAAAGCTCATTTATTTTAGAGCTTCTCTCCAACATCCTTATCTTTCCTAGTTATTCTAAGAAGGCAACTTCACCTCGCCTGAAAATTAGTGACTGCAACATAGAAGTTGCAATTCGTCAGAAAAGCTAAGCTAGTTACGGTAAAAACTATGATTCTCGCTTGAAAAGTTGCAACTACAGTGGAAAAGGGTGCAATTTTGCTTGAAAACACCACTATTTTTACCAGAAAATCCTTTGAGACTCAACATAAATCAATGCAGTAAGCTAGAAAACCAGCAATTCCGGTCTGAAATGGGTAAAACTTGCTTAAAAAAACACTCTTCCCTTAACAACCTAGTATCCTAGCAAATAAATTATGTAATTCTCATCCAACAATACGACCATTTTCTCGAATATTCCCCGCAATTGTCACCGGAACAACAATCGCCTGTAACTCTTTTTTTCCCTCAATTTGTTTTTTGAATTTCCATGACAGAATAAGTAAATTTACATTCTAGATCATCTCTCTCCTCATATTATTACATCCTCAAATTAGTCTATTCCAATCTCTAACCCCAACCAATTTCTAGATTCTCTGTTTCCAAAGTGCAGAGAAGCAAACACCCACCTCATCTATTTTTGCATCTCTTTTTTTTTAAAGTAGCGTTAATTATTTAAAAACTAAGGATATTCATATTTTAAAATGAAAGAATTTGTCATAAATAAATGTTATGAACTTGAAATTTTATTTGGAAAATTGAATTGTTATATCAAGGCCTGGATTATTTGAAAAGAAAAAAAAGTAAAACATTACTTAAAACCATAAAAAATTAAAAATCTGAAAATTAGAATATAGTAGGACTCCAAGTCTTCCCTAAAGTTTCATTTTTATTTCTTTTTTCAAGACTAGCAAGGGCTTGTATGGGAACGCAACCTGTTGCATTAATGGTGAGTGTCTATATTAGGCTAAAGACTATAAACAATAGTTTATAGTTCAGCTTAGAAAATTGACTCGGCCAAGGTTCTCTGGCCCCACCAAGACAAGTTACTTAAATCATCCGAGTCCAACTTTCTTTTTTTTCTTAAAAAAAAAGAAAAAAAAACAGTTATATATAATATAAGCACCACTTTAAATGTGCCTCTTGGAACTTCAAAAAAAAAAAAGGTAATGTCTTTAAAATTGGTGTTCCTACGATGTAAAAAAATGCGACGAACATTGAAAAAGTTGTATACGCTAATGGGATTCGAATCCCAACTGCGTTTAAATTTTTGTGTTGGACTAAACGGGAAGCCATTTGAGCGCATATAACTTAAGGGGAAAAGTTTATATAGAGCCTAGGCTCTAACAATCAAATTAGAGCCTACTTCAAAACATTCATTAGAATAGGTTGTTTTGATGCCCGAATATTATCAAATTGATAATCTCGACATCAAGATGCATAGACATGAGAAAAAAATAAATTTTAAGTTTTGGAAATAGAACATCTTGTACCGCATTTTTCGACCATCAAGTTTTAAGATTTTTAAGTTTTCATAGATATGATTGATCTCTACTATTTTTTAAGATTTAAATTTTATAACTAAAGATGAAAATATAATTTAAGGTTTTCACAAAACTTTTTAGCATTGAAACCATATTTCTCGATACTATTTGAAGGTGGGCTCAAATTTGATTGTTTAGAGCCTCGGCTCTATACAAACCGCACCCTAACTTAAATTTGATAATATAATTAGATTTTAAAAACATCTTACGTACTAGCCCAAAACTCGCCTCCCCCATTAGGAGGGACCGAGTTGCTCAGCCGAATCCAAGTGGCCTTGGTAAAGGCGCTGAACGCTGCGAGCTTTATAAGTTCTAGAGGTCATGTCACGATACCTAACTCTATACTTTAATGCAAAGGATCCTATGATGCAAGTGCTGAAACAAATAGCTGATTTGGTCCTCTTGATAAGGTTTGGATCAAATTAGAGCCTAGGCTCTAAATAATCAAATTAGTGCCTACTTCAAAACATTCATTAGAATAGGTTGTTTTGATGCTCGAATATCATCAAATTGATAATCTCGACATCAAGATGCATAGACATGAGAAAAAAATGAATTTCAAGTTTTGGAAATAGGCCATCTTGTAACGCATTTTTTGACCTTCAATTTTTAAGATTTTTAAGTTTTCATAGATATGATCGATCTTCCTGGCTTCATTTTATAGGAATTTCTGGGGCTACAATCTTTGTTACATGATGTCTATATTCCACTTAATGCCGCTGATGAGGTTATTTGGGAGATCCAGCCTGATGGTCAGTACTCTGTCAAGTCTATATATAATCTTTTATTCCATGACCGGTGGAGGTGGACAATGCTTGAGATTGCCCCTATTTGAAAATGGCCTTTACCCCAAAAAATCCAAGCCTTCTTATGGCTAGCTGTGAAAAATAAAGTGCTCACCACTGACAATCTTATCAAGAGGGGTAAGATTCTGCCTAATGTATGCTTGATGTGTAAAAGGGCTGCTGAAACAGGGCCGCATCTGTTTCTACACTGCTCATTCACCTTCAAAATTTGGCAATTGTTTTTTGATAAACTTGGGATATCCCTAGTCATGCCCGTCAAGGTTGTTGGGATCATCTCCAATTTGTCTGTGATGCTTCCCAAGTTTGGGCTTGTATATTGGCAAATTGCACGAGGCCTGATACTTTGGGAAGTCTGGAAAGAAAGAAATCGAAGAGTGTTTGATGGTATGGTTCTCCCTTTTCAGAGGCTGTTGGACAAAATCCTACATGGCCTTTGGTTATTTTGTTCAATCTCCAAGGAAGGGCTAGATATTTTGGAAGTTGATATCTAGAGGAATTTACCAACTCTTTTCTATATAGGGACTTACAAGTGGTAGACCAAAGGGTAGATGGGTGGCCCCTTTGGAAGGTAACTTTAAACTTAACTTCAATGGAAGTTCTTTAGGGAATCCAGGCCTAGCTGGTTATGGTGGTATTGTGAGAGATTCGAATGGGGCTATGGTTTTCTCCTATGCTGGGCCGTTCTACAGCTAATTTTGCTGAAATAATGGCTCTCCTAAATGGTTTTAAGGTATTCATTGATAGAAGGGTGGGTCGATTTTGTGTCGTGGAGGGTGATTAGATGAATGTCATTAACTAGTGTAAAGGTGTCCAAAAGCCTCCCTTGGAGCTCAGGTCCACTCTGCTTCAGATTTGAGACGTGTCTAGGTCTCTTGTTATTTCCTTTGAACATGTGTTTCGTGAGGCTAATGCTTTGGCTGACCAGCTTGCTTAAGTGTTCCAACATGATCTTTAATGTATAATACCAATAATTCAATAAATGCTCAGGAAATGCTTTATTCACATACTCTGTACTATTATCAGTCCGCATAATTCTAATTTTGCCATTGTATTGAGTAGAAATCAGTTTGAAAATTTATTTGAATACAAAAAAAACTTTTGCTTTTTATTTTAATAAGTATATGCAAGTAACACGAGATTAATAATTAATAGATGCAACAAAGTATTTAAAGCCACTATAAGAATCAATGGAGGCCAGTCCTTACATATCAGAATGTATCAAATAAAAATGTTCTTTTGAAACATGCATAGAAGACTGAAAATGAAGTCTAGTTTGTTTCTAGAATTTACAAACTTCACAAGAATGAGAGTTTAAAGATAGAGAGGGCATCAATATTTTCAAAACTTTATCTAAAAGGTGTTGAAATCTTCAATGCCACAATTTATTAATATCGGAATTATCTTGATTGGCAACCAAAGCTATATTTTCTTAATTAAATAAATATACCGTCACCAATCTTCTTACCCGTGGCCTAGTCATGGAAAGTCACCAAGGTTGGAGAAAATTAACATTGCAATTCATGCTTTGAGTAATTCTACTAACAGACATCAAGTTAGAGGAAAAAGATGGCATAAAAAAGACTTCAGAGTTATGAGACTTGGAAAAAAATTTAATTTTCCCAACACCATAGATATAAATCAAGAAGTCATTAACAATAGACACATGAATCATAGTTTTATTATTATTTAGGTTGGTTTCAATAACTGTCATCAAGTGTGATCCCAAAACAGTGGTGCATCGAAACCGCATAAACATGCGATGGAAAGATGCAGAACTTAAAGCAACAATAAAGTAAATATAGGATCAACGGTAAGAAAGCACCAAATTTAATATAGCTTACATACGAATTGAAACCTACGTCGATGGGAAAATAATATTGAGGCTTTACATATTCGATCAAAAAAAAAAAAAGCTCAAAACCTCCAAAAGACATCGACTTTCTCTCTCTAAACCAGGGCTCAAAACTGGGTAACAAACACACCCAAGGAGATTCTCCCTTGACATTTTCCTTCTCTAAAAGAGAGCTTGCAACATGGTAAACCTAACAAGATAACCTATTCCCTTACTTTCCCTCACCAGAAGTCAAGGTACAAATAGGGTATCCCACAGAGCCCACCATAGCTCTTCATCTTCTTTCAAATAAAACGAAGCAATCCTTTTTTTTTACATGGGAGCTTTCAAAGCACTACAACCCTTAGATTTGGGGCAACCCAATGGCCTAGAAAACAAGATTCAACAGTCAAAGTGAAATATAAATAAATGAAAACCAAAACCTCACATATGTGACTTGGCTTCACACACATAACATCTTACACTTAAAGATAAATCATCGAGCCCATAAAACAATTGCAAAATATAGGATTTCCCATCCTCTCGAGTTTACGTCTCCTCCAACCCCAAACACTTTCTACATATTTGATGTTTATCCAGGGGAAACAACTTTTGTATGCATATCAACCACATTCTTCTTGTTGTGGATTTGATCTATTTGCAAGTCTCTACATTCTAGAGCTAATTGGATGAAGTCGTACTGAACTTTCATATGCTTTGTCTATGAGTGTTATGTTGTATTCTTAGCTACATGAATTGCATTATGATTATCACAATGGAAAAGTTATTGTCTTTGTCTCGTCCCAAATTGATCAAGTAATCTCCTTCTATGCTTTAACTAATACGACATACTCAGCTTCAGTTGATGACAAGGCAACAATATCCCTTAACCAAGATAACACTAATTATAAAAATGTAGCCATTGGTGTGTTGTAAAAACGGGATAACCCAATCACCGCTTTTGAGCAAATCAGGATATCTCAAATCCCACTAGATGCGGTGAGCACTCCACCACAATGATTTCAACATTCAAATAACATGCCCAAGAAGTAGTAACAAGTGCAACACAATTGGGAAAAATATAAAACTATAAAACAAGCAATACAGAAAATCTTCAAAGCACAATACAAATGAAAGTAGAAAATGACATACATATACGTGGTTCACCCAAGATGGGACTATGTCCACGGGCAAGACAATAAAAAAATATTCACTATCAAGAGAAAAAATTTACAAGATTGAGGTTATGTAGAGTTATCTCATGCAATCTCAAAGAAAGCTCAAACAAAAGAACGTCCTACCACAAAACCACTTACAATCGACTCTTTTTTTCGATTCACCGATGCCGCGAAGAAATGCCAACAAAATGGCCCAAGATAAGCCCCAAATGATGGTGCCAAGGACCACAAAACCACCTACAATCGATTCATTTCTTCGATTCACCGATGCCGCGAAGAAATGCCGACAAAATGGCCCAAGATGAGCCCCAAATGATGGTGCAAGGGTTTTGTTGCAAAACCCCAATAAATTCCGACCCCCAATTTTCTCTACAAGCTCTCTTTTCTCAACAAAAGAGTTCACCCTCTTTTCCTCCAGGTTTCTCTTTTTAGATCTCTCTTTTATGAGCCTCTCTCTATAAAAATATTTTCGACTCATTTATTCGATTCACCGATGCTGTGAAGATATGCCGAAAAAATGACCCAAGATGAGCCTCAAATGGTGATGCTAGGGTTTTATTGCAAAACCTCAATTTCCAACCCCCAATCTTCTCTACAAGCTTTCTTTTCTCTTCAAAAGTGTTCACCCTCTTTGCCTCCAGGTTTCTCTCTCTAAAAAAACTTATTTTTAATGACAAAAATACCCACCATATGGGGTAGTGATTTGGCATCACCTCCCAACGTGATAGACTTTCAAGTCTTAAGTCTCGAGTCTCAATGAGTCAACATCAACAAGACCAACAAACATGTTGGACTTTCAAGTCTCGAGTCTCAACGAATCAACATCTTCAAAGCTCACCTCCCAACATGGTGGACTTTCGAGTCTCGAGTCTCAATGAGTCATCACCAAAACCAACAATTTCTAGTTATAAGTTTTCAAAGCACAAATATACATTTTATGTCTTTTTCATATATCGAAGGACAATATCAAATTTAGTACAAATCATTGTATGCTTCACGTATTCCGCATATGCACCCACACTTACACATTTGTTTAATGAACAAAAAGCATGAGAATGTTCTTATATAAAAAGAACTTTTTCCATGTTCTACTCTTTAATACAGGACTAAAACCCACTAATTTCTCTCTTTATTAATTTAGAACTTGAAAAACGATACAAATATATCATTTTTAAACATACGATAGTATTTTACTACACTTAGTACTAAAAACTTTCTTCCTACAAAGTAGAGCCTGCAATAGGGCATGAAAAACCCAATAAGATGACCCTCACTCCCTCACTAGAAGTTAAGGTACCAACAAGGCATCCAACAAAACCCACTGTGAGCTCTTTATCTTCTTTTCCTTCATTTTACTCTCTCTTTGTATTTCTCTAAAATAAAAGGAGATAACCCCGTTTTTGCATGGAAAAACGTTTGTATAAGGTTGCAACCTTAAAATGTAGAACTATGAATGCATCTCAAAAATCCATCGAAAAAGGTTATTTTAATGTTGAAAAACCATGTGATTGATCATCTTGATATCAAGATTTATGACTATGAAAAATAAAAAGATTTTAAATCTCGTAAATAATGCATCTTACAACATATTACCTACACCGTCCATTTTCAAGATTTTCATATGTTTATAGATCTACTAAATTTTGACCATTTTTTGAATTTAAAATTTTATAATTAGGTATAAAAATAAATTTTAAGATAATCTTAAGAACATTTTACATCAAAATTATATATTACGATTAAATTTAAAGGTGCAGTTAGATTGTATAAGGTTGCAACCAGGGTTTAAAAAATTGCCGAGTCGAGCCGGACTCGCCCGGTTCGACTCGGGAATCGCTACAGGACGCGCCCATTCAGCACATAAAACGAGAATCGCCCGTGTCCAGAGAGAACTGGGCGATTCCCAATAGTAGACTCGCGATTCCGTCCGAGTCATACCGAGTCACCCGGAAGAACACAGGCTGCACAGTGTTCTTCACGGGATTTCGATTTTTTTTGGCATTTTGTGATCGATTTTCAACATTTTCAGCCTTATGAACGAATATTACAGGCTTTAATTCAAATTTTGAATCATTTTCACTCAATAAAACGAATTAAAACCACCTTTTTTTATCAAAAAATTTGGATCGAAGAGTGAGATTTAGGGTTTCCGCCATTTCAGTGATTTCAATCGAAATAAAGCTTCATTTTTTGTAAAATTTCAGGCTGAGTGATTGTAAGAGTGTTGGGCAGAATTTTGTGTTCATAATTTGTGATTATCTTGGAGGAATACATATCAATTTTGAGTTTGAAGGCATGGATGCACGAAGAACAGGTAAAAACTCAGTTTTTTTTTTTTTTTCTGCCATGCGATCAAATCCAGTCAATATTTTACAAATCATGTATTAAATTTATAGGGTATTGATTCTTTGTAGTGTTGTTTATCATTAGATATATTCAATTTGATTATATTTATTCAATTTGAATTGGATTTTATAGAAAATAAGAGTGATGTCTATTAAAAAAACAATGCACTGTTTTTTTTTTTTTTTTCCTTCCATTTTCACAATTTCAGTAAATATTTTACAAAGAATGTGTTAAATTTATAGGGTTTTGATTCGTTATAGTGTTGTTTATCATCTCAGGTATTCAATTTTATCTTATTTATTTAATTTGAGATTGATTTTTGAGATTGAATGACTGATGTCTGTGAAGAACTGCGTTTTTTTTTTTTCCTCAATTTAATCGATTTTATTTAATGTTTTGATAATAATGTGTTAATATTATAGGGCTTTGATTCCTTATAGTGTTGTTTATTAAAACATATATTAAATTTGATGTAATTTATTCGATTTGAGGTGGATTTTTTAGTTGAAATGACTGATGTTAGGTTGGTCTGTGAAGAAC
>NW_006499913.1:3638955-3656988 GCF_000471905.2 Amborella trichopoda | reverse complement strand
TAAGTACTTAATTAAAATTAATTCCACTTTGTCAATAACAAGACTCATTTAATATCCCCCATCCAAGAAGTGGGTCGGTTGTCCGAATTGCTACTTCCCCAAGTTCTTTTTCTATCCCTCTTTCTTGTTTGAAAACTTTTCATGAGCTTAGATTTTATAATAAAAACTTTATGGAAGTTTATATAAGTGTCGGGCTCTAAACAATCAAATTAGGATGCACCCAAAAATTTTCGCTAGAAGAGGTTGTTTTGATGCCCAAATATTTTCAAATTGATCATCTCGATTTCAATATGCATCAACATGAGAGAAAAAATGGATTTCAAGTTATGAAAATAGTGCATCTTGTAATGCATTTTTGGACAGTCAATTTTCAAGATTTTCATAGATCTACACTATTTTTTAAGCTTTAAATTTTTATAATTAGATATAAAAATATATTTTAAGGCTATCACAAAGACTTCTAGTATTAAAATCACATTTCTTTACACTATTTGAAGGTGCGCTCTACTTTGATTGTTTAGAGCTTTGGCTCTATACAAACCGCACCCTTAAATAAAAATATCCAAAATTTTTTAGAACGACATCCATATCCATAACATTATAGTTTGCGTTTTTTTTTACTTTGCATGATATGCTCGTCACAGATCTAATAGGATCCGAGGACCTCTCACCCCAATCTTTATTGATGCCCAGACCCCTAAAAAGACCATCATGGTCATAATAAGACCATTATTGTTGAAGGACTCATTCATAAACCCACAAAGTCTTAATAGAACCTGATGGTCTTTCAATGCACAAGAGAACATCACGGTCCTAAAAGAGTAGTGATGCTCACTTGGACAATAGGGTGCAAACCACCAAAGAGCATCAAGACTCGAGAGTCATGAGGCTCTCATCATCAAGCATCACAGCCCTAGCAAAGCCGTGATGTACCAAGGGTACATTACACCTCTAAGAGGGCTATCAGCTTTAGATCATCATGGACTTGATAAGTATGTGATAAATCATAGGGCATTTAGATCAAAAAAAAAAAAAAAGACAAAATAGTTATAGATCTAGATTTTAAAAAAAAAAATTGTAAAAATTTGGAATTTTTGAAAAGATGAGAAAACAAATTTTAAATTGTATACTATGAGACTATTTATTTTTATTATCACCATGTGACAATTGCTCCAAGCTATTAAATATCAAATTGGATGGCTCAACAAAGTTCAAGAACTTCTTTTTAAACTTTTGAGTCTAATCTACAATACATTCACAACCACAAGAGTTGAGTTGCAATGGATAATAGTGATTGCAACCTTGGTAAATGATCTATTTGCATATTTTTTTAATAGAAAAATGTTTAAAACTTGATAAGACGAAAATAAATACTGTTTGAACCCGCCAGGACGGTATTTCCTGAAAAAGTCGTAGTGCTTCTTTATTTATATATATATATATATAATTAGGCATATTTAACGTCACACGTGAGTAGGCCATGCACTTTGCTTTGCGTGGGATATTTAACAATTATTTTCTAGATATAGTTTTTGATAAATCAAACTGAGAGAAATCATTTTCCCTCAAATATGAAGGTCCAAATCCACTTATACAAAAAGCAGGAAAAAGAAAAAGCAGCGCAATATAGTGGTGCGCCTACGGCCTACGTCGCCATCCAATCCAAGTGGAGGGGCATATATTCCCCACTAATTTCAGTATCCAGGGTTGTTTATATATGCAATAATCTCTCATGTTTGTAGTTGAAAAATCTGAATTTCAAAGTTCTCTCTCTAATTAATCACTCTGAACAAACAATCCACCCAAGAAAGGCACTTAACCCCAAACCCTTCAGTTGAGTGTCTGTCACCTCATCTGGGTAGATTGCAACAAGTGCCCAAACTTTCTCTCTCTAAACCAGAAGTGCCCTAACTCTCTCTCTCTCTCTCTCTCTCTTCCTCTGCATCAGTGCCATGGGACTCAGCCCCAAGACCCAATATGTGTGGCTTCTACTCATTCGGGTGTCCCTTATTTACGAGAAGCAGCAGTAAATGCCCTAATCTATTCTCTAGAAAGATAATCTCTCTCTCTCTCTCTCTCTTTTTGTGGGGTGCATGAATTTCAAGCTCAGAAGCCTGGATGTTTGTGATGAAAATGCCATGGGTTGTTTGAGAATCCCAATGCCACATGTTAATGGTCTCTCTTTCAGATGAACAAGTTGCTTTATCAGGTATTAATGGCTTCTCTGTCACAAATTTACTTGGAACTTTTTATTTTATTGGGTTTTTTTATTATTGTTTCTTTATATTAATTTTTTTCCATAAATAGTAACGTGTACCAGGTGTTGAATAATTGGATCCGTGCCTTTGATGATTGTGCATGTAGCCATGGGGCTTTGGATCTTTGTAACTGATTTTTTACCTCTTTCTATGGAAATTCAAGCTGTGTATAAATTTATTTTTTTGTTTTTTGTCCTGGTTATGGTAAGCTTCTGCATTGTCAAAAATAGGAGTTTTGATAGGTTAATTTACATATATCCTTTGTTTTTTTTCTTTTTGAGGAAATTTTCCTTTACTTATTAAATTATTTTCTCTCCCCGAGTGCTAAAACTTGATTCCATTTATTTTCCCTTGCATTTCTTTATTTTTCTGCCATTTCGCGAGGTGTATAGTAGTATTCTACTTGTTCTTTCTGTTCTGTTTTGGGTATGTAAATTTCTTGCCCCTTTACTTTTCCCTGGTTATATTAGGGAAAATAGATGATAAACTGTTACCAAACCAACTGTGATTCCTACTTGGATTTGTATTTTTGTTTTTGTTCATGTTTCTAAGTTATGTTAACAGTGGGAACAGTGTAAATAGGCCGTTTTCCCCTTAAAATTGTTTACCATTTATTGTTTTCTTCTTCGTTGTCCTTTCTCAATTTTATGATTAAAAGTTTAATGTGCATGATGATAACAAGAAAATTCATAAATAAAAGTAGTATGATTGTGAATTGAACTCTTTATACCTACTTGGGTATATATTTGTGTTACAACAGAGACTGAAGAGTTCTAAAAACCAGAATTTTCTTCCAATGGGGGAAGCCACTACTTCATATTATCAGGAATTCATTGGAGATGCGCCTAGGCTAGACAAGTACAAGAAAGTTTCGGTTCTGCCTCTAATTTTCCTCATATATTATGAGGTGTCTGGTGGGCCATTTGGGGTAGAAGATAGTGTACAAGCCGGAGGCCCTCTTTTAGCCCTTCTTGGCTTCCTGGTTTTTCCTGTTATATGGAGCATTCCAGAAGCTTTGATCACTGCTGAAATGGGCACCATGTTCCCTGAAAATGGGGGTTATGTTGTTTGGGTTTCATCGGCCTTGGGCCCATTTTGGGGTTTTCAACAAGGGTGGATGAAATGGCTAAGTGGGGTCATTGACAATGCTTTGTACCCAGTTTTGTTCTTGGACTACTTAAAATCAGCAGTTCCAGTTCTTGGTGAAGGTTATCCTAGAGCTGTTACTGCTTTTCTTTTGACGGTTGCACTCACATATATGAATTACAGGGGTTTGCACATTGTAGGATGGACTGCTGTTTCATTAGGTGTGTTTTCATTGCTTCCTTTTGTTGTTATGAGTTTATTGGCCTTACCAAGACTGGACATGTCGAGATGGTTTGTGGTTGATATGAGGAATGTGGATTGGAATTTGTACCTGAATACTCTGTTTTGGAACTTGAATTATTGGGACTCCATTAGCACTCTTGCGGGTGAGGTTGAGAACCCAAGGAGAACCTTGCCCAAAGCGCTTTTTTATGCCTTGATTTTGGTTGTTTCGGGGTATTTTGTGCCTCTTTTGACTGGAATTGGAGCTGTGAAGCTTGATAGAGAGGTGTGGAGTGATGGATATTTTGCCGATTTGGCAAAGATTCTTGGTGGTGTCTGGTTAAGGTGGTGGATGGAAGCGGCCGCTGCCTTATCAAACATGGGAATGTTTGTTGCAGAGATGAGCAGTGATTCTTTTCAGCTGTTAGGGATGGCTGAGAGGGGAATGTTGCCTGAATTCTTTGCAAAGAGGTCACGTAATGGAACCCCATCGATCGGGATTTTGTTTTCAGCATCTGGGGTGGTTTTATTATCTTGGTTGAGCTTTCAAGAGATTGTTGCAGCTGAGAATTACCTATATTGTTTTGGTATGATTTTGGAGTTTGTGGCTTTCATTCGGCTGAGAATACAAAACCCAACCGCTTCACGACCTTATAAGGTGCCTTTTGGAACTGTTGGTTCCATTTTGATGTGCATTCCTCCTACGGCTTTAATATGTGTGGTTTTAGCAGTTGCTTCTCTCAAGGTCATGGCTATAAGCTTGGCGGCTGTGATGTTTGGCTTCATCTTGTATCTGCTTATTGGCTACATAAAAAAGAAGCAACTCGTGAGATTCTCTATCTGCTCTGACCTCCCAGATCTTCAAGAAAGTAGGCATGATTCTAGTGAACCAGTAATTTGAGTTTGGGTCTTCTTCTGGGCATGGGTAACAAGGACTAGAGTTGTTTGAAGTGGGATGACATGAGCATGTCTATGTGTTTTGCTGCTTTGTTTCTAATAAGGATTTTCATGCCTAGCTAGTTTCTCATCCAACCAGCCATGTTTAAGAATAATGGAGACTCCAATTTTATAAATATCTTGTTTTGGTTGGACCATTATGTTAACTTAGTTTACTTTCTGTCCTGAGTCGTTGTTATTGGAGATTGGTTGTGTTTTGTTAAGAGGAAATGTGTTAGGGAAGGGTTTTAGGAAATTCAGTGTGAATGTCCTTGTGGGTGGCTTTCAGGTACTGCATTATATATGTAACAAAATGAAGTTGGAATACATGGATTGTGTGATTGCCATCTTCATCATAGGCTTCACCATGCACACTATCATACAAAAATTGATACTCATGAAGGTTTGAAGCTGTAAAGAAATGACACTTACTACTTGTAATAATTGTAGGATTGTTTGGTGTTTACACATGTGGTCTTGGTTGTCCCTCGCGTGGTGGATATTTGTACGAGTTGGGCACCTCATCTATCGAGGCACTGCTATCTATCGTGGCACTGCTATCAGACGTAGCAAATAGCAAATATTTATTGAAGTTATGGTTGTGGTGGTGTAATGTGTTTTTAGTACTTAAATATTGTCACTTACCAGGTACAATTGTGCATTACTTTGATAGGCTACATTGATTTGTTTGAAGTTTTAGCAATACTGCATGGTGCATGCTGGTCCTATATTGGGTTTCTGAGAATTTAATTAGTATATGTTGGTAAAATAGCTGAAGTTTAATCTCTTAAGATTTAATCTCTTAAGAAAGCACATATTAGATAGATAGGCGCTTGGATCCATGTTTATGCACTAATTTGTTGGCATGAATCCAAGATAATGTTGTGTTATTGCTTGCTATACCTTTTTCTTCTAAGTGAGAGCACAGATAATTCCATTCGAGTCAAAAAAAAAAATTTCTGATATTTCTAACTCCAGTGATTTTAGGGGTATTTTCAAATGCCCTAGCTAGGAGTACTTTTAGGACAATAATTTTGGGGTTGTGACTTATTCAACCTACCTACCAATATAAAGTACATAAAAAAAGAAAAAGAAAAATGGAACAAGCACCCTTGTTACGCATTAAGACTGTTTGATTTTGGACATGAGATCTCGGTGTTTTTCTTATGAAAATCGCTGTTTTGTATATTGAAAATAGGGCAAGCTTTTTATGCTTCCCCTAGAACATAGAAGTTCTATCCTCCCTTTTATCCAAGTGTCCATTCTGAAATGAAGGGTTAAGATTGCCTCAACCACAATGTCGCGTCTCTACACTATTTTATTTTAAATTTTTTTCTATGAACTATTTTGACACCAAATTTTGGATGTCCATTCCCATATTAAACTCGCACTAGCGAAAATATAAAAAAAATATTTTCAATAAAATAAAATGATCAAAATATCCCTGAAAGTTTCAAAGGGTATTTTGGTCATTATATTTTATTGAAAAATTATTTGAGATATTTTTTATAGGTGTACCTCAATGAGAAGATGGCACGTACCAAATTTTATATTCATACAATTTGTATAAAAAAAAGCTAAAAATAAAATACTTTAAGACGTCGGATCTAAGATCAAACGGTGTGTGGCTCTCTTGATCAAAATTGGACGGCTAGATGGTAGCGGGAGGATAGAACTTCTATGCTTTAGAGGAAGCATAGAAACATTTCCTTTAAAAATATTCATAAGATTCCAAATGTCCATATTAAGAAGTTTTTTTAAATATATATTTTGCTTTTTTTAAATATATATTTTGCCCAAGAGAGTAAATGTAAGAAGTAGAGGGGTTTGACTGTTTCAATTTGAATTGCAACTTAAGTGTGGTGGTAGTGATGGTGTAATGGTGGTGGTAGTACTAAAGCTATGATGATTGTGGTAAATGATAGATTGGTAGAGCCATCGTAATCGTGGCGGTGATGGTAGTGGAGCTGTTATGTTAGCGTGCAAAGCAACGATGAATGCCATGGAATTTTGAACAAGAATATTAGTAAGAAATAAGATTCTCAAATTTTATATAAGCCAATTCAGCATTGGACTAAAGAACTTGGAATGGGCATGGCATCTTTCTACAGGGAATGGTTCGCAACCGTTTTATGGATACGAGTGTTCTATATTCCTACACCCATTATTGGGTTGGTGTGTTGACACCCGTTATTGTGGTTTTTATTTCGAGTCTTCTTTCACTTGAAAGCGCTGCGTCAGACGAAAGGCTCATGCACGGCTTTTGGAAAAAAAAAAAAAAAAAGAAAAGAAAAGAAAAGAAAAAGAAAAAAAAAAGAAAAAAAAAAAAGAAGCATGGAACACCCCCTCTTTTCCTTTTCTCTTTTCCATGCGGATACAATACAAGTCTCTCTCTCCCCCTCTCTCTATAGGGAAGTGGTAGTCCAATGGCCTATCGTTGCTAGGGGTGGCAACTGGTCTTGTCGGGTCCTGGTTTGGTCGGACCCGGATCCGGACCCGGACTCGGACTCGGACATGAAAATATGTTGTGGAACCTAGATCCAAACTCGGACCCAACTAGATCCAGAGTTCCTAGACCCGAAACTGAATTGTTTATAAAGGATCCGGACCCGATCCAAAAATCAAAATATCATTATTTAAATATTATAACTACAAATATATATATTTCAAATAAATTAATAAAATTTGATTCGGCACTGATCTAGGTTGGGTCTACATGGACCCTGCCTTGGACCCACTCCGGTTTACCCGTTGGGTCTCCGATCAGGTCCAGGTCCATTGCCACCCCTAATCTTTGCTCCTTCAGGTTTGGGAAGAGGCTGTCAATTGGGCAAATCCAACTCATTGAGAGTATTAGGTTCTTTCTCAAGTTCATATTGATGTTTTATTTATTTTTCTTGCAAAGTTTGACTTTTATCCTTGGCCTTTAACATGTCATATAAATTCATTGTATTTCAGTACTTTAAGGGTTTAAAAATAACATTCTGAATTCAAATTTGGTACTTAAAAGAAAGCAAGCCTTAGGAATTTCAATATGAAAGTAACATATCGCATACCAACAAAGGGTTGCTCTAAAATCTCATTAAGGTAAAAAGGATGCAATGTCAAAAACTATATAATGGATATGTTAATCAAATCTATTAAACTGGACGGTAACTTCTTGATATTATGATTTTCTTTTTTATATCAATGCTTTAAATACAGATTAGTGATCAAGATCGCCCGTATGAAAAATCGGTCTGGAACGGTGGTTCACTGGTTCAGCCTTAAAAAACTTCAAAAAATTATTAAGATTTTTTTTAAATCCAATTTTAAGGTTTCAAAAGAAACAACGGTTTTGTATTATAGTTTTTCATTATTTTATAAACAAAATACATAAATATTAGCACACCAAAGAAGAAAAAAATGAATAAAAAGAATAATAAAAAAAATATTGAACACATAATCTGTATGGGAAAATAAAGAAAAAAAAAGTAAGAATAATAATAATAATAATAAAATACAAATAAATTAGTTTCTATTGTACACATAATTTATCCATAGAAGAAAAAAATATTGAGCACAATAAAAACTAGTTTACTTATAAAAAGAGGCTCATGGGCTACTTAAGCTTTGAGATGGAAGAAGTTGCACCGCTGCCCAAGGAAATGGGTTTTGGGGTTAAATGGAGAAGTTGGATTGTTGGATGTTTATCGTCTGCTCCATTTCTCAGTGCTTGTTAAGAGAAGTTCTACTGGTTTTTTTAAGGCTTCCAGAGGTTTTCGTCAAGTGGACCCAATGTAACCATTCTTTTTTTCCATCTATGCAGAATGCTTTAGTCTAATGATTAGTAATGTGGAAGGTTCTAGGCATTTCTGTGGTTTTAAGGTGGCTGAGATGGGTCCAAGTATGACTCATTTACAATATGCAGATGATACACTTATTTTTGGTGAAGCAGATGAGATGCAAGTGGCAAGCATTGCACATTTTTAGACTGCTGTGAGGTGGCTTTGGGCTTGAAGGTCAACTTCCACACGACCTCTTTGATAGGAGTTAACTGCCCTTTGGCACTGATTCTATCTTTAGCAAATTGTTTGGGTTGCTCGGTGGGCTCTTTCCTTTTTACTTATCTGGGTATGCCACACTCTGATTCCATGCATTCTATTGCAGTATGGGATAAGGTGCTAGAGAGAGTCCAAGTGAAGTTGGATCTGTGGAAGCCAAAATACTTGTCTACTAGTGGGAAGGTTACTCTATTAAGTTATTGTTTAGTTAATTTACCAATCTATTTGATGTCTCTTATTTATATGCTAGCCTCAGTGATTAAGAACATTGAAAGAATGATGCATAATTTTCATTGGGGGTCTTTTGGGGAAGAAATGAAGTATCATCTACTAAGGTGGGATCGTGTTTGTGCCCCTAAGAGTGAAAGTGGTCTTGGCATCAGAAAGATTAAATATATAAATGAAGCTTTGCTTTGTAAACGGTGGTGGAAAAACTTGCATTTTACAGATCAACTCTCGTATAAGGTTTTGTCTTCGAAATATGGTATGGATAAGCAGGGTATGTGGATAGGAGGGGGTAGAAATATAGAGTTGTCTTCTCTATAGAAGTCCATTTACAGGTGCAGGCCGATGATTGCAGGTTATATTCGTTGGAATGTGGGATGTGGTGATAACATCTTGTTCTAGTATCATAAGTGGATAGGTGATGCCCCCTTTAAGTTTACTTATCTCGAACTTTTGTTAAGGTCTCGCACTCTAATGCTAAGATTTCTGATATGGTTGAATGGCAGGTAATCATGTTGCTTGGAATAGTAATTTTCAGCATGATAGGTTGAGTGGAGATGTTTATCTTCAATGGAAGGATTTGATGGGTATTTTGAATTTGACTTATATTTCATAAGGGGCATTGGATGAAATGATTTGGGAAGTTGAATGCGATGAGGTTTTCTTGGTCAAGTCTTGTCATAGGTTCTTTTTTTTTTTTCATGTTCGTTGGATATGGTATTTACCTGCTGCTGCTAAAGTGTGGAAATGGCTTATTCCCCATAAGGTGGAGGTTTTTTTTGTGTGGTTAGCTATTGAAAATAAAATTCTAACGGTGGACAATTTGATTAAGATGGGTAAAATCTTCTTTAACATTTTGATGTGTAAAGCAGATGAGGAATCTGATGATCATCTTTTTATCTACTGCCACGTTGCTTCTAGAATTTGGTATTGGTTGTTTCTTCTAGAATCTGGTATTGGTTGTTTCTAGAATGAGGAATCTGACGATCATCTTTTTATCTACTGCCACATTGCTTCTTGGGGTTCACGCTTCACTTCTCCGATCTGTGTAGGGCTTAGTGTCTCATTTAGCCTTTAATCATTTACCTTCTGTAGGGGTTTTGGTTTGGCAAATAGCAGAGGAACTACTCTTTGGGAACTTTGGAAAGAAAAAAATAGGCAGATGTTTGAAGGTAAAAGTATCTCATTTGACAGATAGCTTAGTAATGTCAAACTGTGTACTTGGTCTTGATTCTCGGTTACTAAGGAGGTTTGGGGATTTCACAATCTGATATTGTGTTGAATTTGCCAAACTTGTTTTTGACGGGTAGAGTTAAGATTAGACCAATGAGTATTTGGGTGGCATCAGAGTATGGAGGTTTTAAGTTAAATTTTGATGGGAGCTCTCAGGGTAATCCAGGTTCGGCTGGGGTTAGGGGAGTGGTGCATGACCTGATGGCTCCAATTTCAGTCTCGTTTTGTCATGTCTATCCTGAGTCGATTTCCTTGGCCGACTTTCTTGCTAAATGAGGGGCTTCTTTGTCTGCTCTTGCTATTTCTTCTGATGTAATTTTATTTGAGTAGATTTTTTTAATAAAGTAAGGAACGTTTGTCAAAAAAAAAAAATCTCAAAAAATTTCAAATGAAGAATTTAAAAGAAAAAAATAAAAATAAAGTGTCAACTGGGCTAAGTCACCCGGTTCGGTTCTATCAAGAACCAGCGGGTTCTTTCAAGAACTGGGCGGCTCCAGATAGCCAGATAAGTGGCAGGAACGAGATTGGTCCCATCAATTATCAATCCGCATCAAGCGATTCTGATTTGGGTCGACGTTTTTTCATACCATGTTTAATACTATTAGAAATTATTGTAGAAGTTTCTATTTATAAAATATAAAATATATTTATAATTTTGACTTTATATACTTTGGTTTTACATTTATAAAACAATAAAAGAAAATATTTTATTACAAATAATATATTAATTTAATATATCACTGAAAAACTATCAAACTACCCATTAGAGATGAACAATTGACATCTTACCTATTTTTGTTTTTAATTTACTTTTAAAATACCCATGAAAAAATACACAATCTTAAATTGGAATAGCTGAGAATAGATAAAATGTTAGATAGTCCTGCTCTTATATGTACTTCGATAAATTTCCTATATATCATCAAACTATTGATAATAACATAATAATCTTGATAAAAAAGACCACCACAACACTATCCTCATAAAAATGACTACCGTAAAATAAAAAATTATATTATGATAAAACCAATGTGAATAATAATTTGTGAAAATTATACATATATCTATTATTTTTAAGCGTTATAACAATTTCACTTGAAACTTACCATTATTACTATTCTACCCATTTTATATATGTTATTACAACGTCAATATTTTAAAAAATGAACAAATTGTCTTTTTAGATTTTCAAAATCCGAAATTTACTTTTGCATGAACTAAGGTTATGTTTGGTAAGTACCTATTATCCTAATATTTGAAAATAATATAAGATTTATAATAATGATGATTTTTTTAGTCAATGAGTCACGTTTGATTGACCAAAATCTTCTCCTCAAAATTAGATCCTACATAATTCAAGTGGGACCTAAATGTTATGAGATTTGATATCACGGGCGGGCGTTGAAATCTAACGAGATGGGCTGCTTTCTTTTTGCACGCCATTCCCTCTACTTTAACCAATGAGGGAGCAATAGATATAGGGAGAGGAAGTTTGTGAGTCAAAGCTCTATACACTTTAAAAGGAGCAGGATTATCGAAGGAGACTCACAAATGTCATTGCTTGGAGTAAGAGAAATGCCCATATTTTTTGGAGATTAAGGACTACTTTTCATCAAATTTGGGATATTTTGTCAACCTCTATAGCAACCGCCCAATATTGTTATAGAGAGACAAATGAAGATGTCTATGTTCTTGCCAAAGGAGGAGCCGATACTCACTCTCTATTGGTTACTTCATCTATGGAATCGTGTATCTTTGCTTGAACATCGTACGTTACCGTTCAAAAAAAAAAAAGTTTGTGAGTAACATCTCTTTTTCTATACCTTGAGGGTTGTTTATACCTTGAGAGTTTCGTCCCCCACTTCTTTTGTTTTTCCGGTTCGTACTACCATGGCGCTCTATCAGTTATTGCCATTAGTTAGGGTTTTTATATTGGGCTCCAGAGCATGCTCAAACTTCTTGCCACTTTATTCTCTGTTAGTGATACATGCCACTTTTTGATCTGTTAGTGATATGTCATTCTTTGCCACGAACTTTACAAAGATGAGGCAAATATTACATACAATAATTTCTAGTCAGAGGCACACCATTTAGTTTCAAGATTTTTCAGCTGTTTATAGATTTACTTGATTTGCATCATTTTTGGAATTTTAAATTTACAATTAGAGGGTGAAAATACATTTTCACGTCGTCATAAAGTTTTTGGCACCGAAAGTGCATCTTCTAGTAAAGTTTAAGGTGTGCTTTACTTTGATTGTTTAAGGTGCAACCCTCACCCCTTATAAATCCCTCCTCGACCGAACATGGCCTCAGTAGCCTCCCTTAGCACATGAGCCAATAAAAACTCAAAGAAATCACAAATATCAAGAATCACTTTAGATAATCTCTTCTTAAGACCATATTAAAAAAGAACTCATATGGATAGTGCATGTGAAGCATGATCTCTAATGTGAAGCATGATCTCTAACACCCATCATTTTGATGAAAGCTTAATTAACAAGAGTCGAGGCAACCTAGGTTGTAGGAGCTTAACCATGGTCACAACGTTTAATCTAGTTTGATGAATTGTGGAGATCATGCTTCCCATGTGTATAAATACCTGTCACATATGCTTTCATCTCTTCTGATCTCCAAGCATCATTTAGACTCAGGTTGCCAAACAAATGACATTAAAATGAGTTGCCCTTTACAATGAATGGCCCCTTGAAATGCAGCCAACAAACTTACACAAACAGTTGATTTTTTTTCTTTCTTTCTTTCTGTCTTTTTTTTTCCCCTTTTGATAGACAGGCGAAAACTCACATCCTCAAATTTGTAACAGCAATCTTCTAGTTGAGATATGGGCTTGAAACAAATTCTTGGGCTCTTACTTCGTCTTAGCATTGTGACCCAAGTGGAGATATCGACTTTTATGGTCCCTATTCTTAGGACCTGGAGTACAACAGAGCGGTCACTTCAGAGACATCCGTTAAAATTAGAACGATACAACAAAGCTCCTCTTAGGCCCAACCAACAAATTGTAGGATCAGGTTTCATCAAGGAACTGCCATCAAAGTTATGCTTAAGCTTTAACATGGCCTTTGGAAGTTTAGTAAAGGTTAGCCGTAGAAGATAAGGCCTCCCTCCAAATGTGGGATCATCGAGGATGGACCTCTTTTAAACAGACACCCGAAATGTAATCAATTAACAAGCAGATACCACAAATCAGACAAAAAAAAAAATCCAAGATAGTTGTCACCGTTAGTTTTTAATTTTCTATTAAAACTTTTAATGTTTGTGTGTTCAGAGTAATAAGAGTATGCTGTATAAAAGTACTAAGGGAAAGATTCGAGAGAGCACATTTCTTTGACAGTAGAGCATCTTTTTCTTATTTTGATCTAGATGAATTGTATGTGCAAACCAGTGTTTCAAAATTAAATAAAAAAGTGGTTAACTTTGCAGCATTTTTGTCACTTTAAAGGTATGAAATGCTTAGAAGTTAGAAGGAACTTATCACCAAATATTGATTAATAAGATTAAATTTCTCCGGGTTTTACCGAGCTTAGCATATCGTAGATTGTAGATGGTTCTCAAACAGTAGGGAGGAACCCCTTGCCCCTATTGCACGTTCCTCTCTAAGAGTTTTGCAGGTGTGACTAAGAGAGTGGAAAAGATTCAAGGAGTTTTTATATAACCCACCTATTAATACTAGAATAGTTACAACCTTCAAATGCCACTAATTCATGAAGTACACCTCAAAGGCTAGCAAGAACAAAATTAGGTCGATGTGATCATGTTTTGAGCATGGCCTATGATGAGGATGGCAGCCTAATCATCCATGGAATCCATATTTCAACTTCAGCTAAAGTGCAAATTGAATGAAAATGCAAACATATGAACTTTACTGAAGACTTACCTTCCCTAAACATTTTCAGAACCTCATAAACAAGAAAAAAAGAGCAACAAAATGAGAAGGTCATCAGACCAAAACAAGTACATTGTAAATATATTTTCAGACTAAGAAACCCATGAGGATAAGGTAATTGTTCTTAGAAACAAATTAATAAAATACAATCCATAACTATAAGCTGTTCTATGGATTGCTTACTTACCAAGTCACAAGTTCCTTCTCAAATTACTGATTCATTATAGCCATGGCCACGGACTTGAAAATCAGATATGTTGGAGCTGGTGGAGAACGTTATGAAATGTCTCTTCTTTATGAACCCAATAAATGGAGGCAATATGAACCCAAACAGCACAGCAGCTAAACTGATAGTCATAGTCTTGAGGGAAGCAATAGCCAGAACAACCAAGATTAAAACCATAGGAGGAATGCAAATCAAGATGGCACCAACAATTCCAAAAGGGACTTTAAAAGGTCTCACAGCCAATGGATTTCTTACTTTCAAGCTAATGAAGGCCATATACTCCAAAATCATCCCAAAACAATAGAGGTAATTCTCCACTGCTATGATCTCTTCAAAGCTTAACCAAGATAACATAACAGCCCCTGATGCCGAAAATAAGATGGCGACTAATGGGGTTCCATAACGAGACCTTGACGCGAAGAACTGCGGTAACATTCCCCTCTCAGACATTCCAAGAAGCTGGAAAGAATCACTACTCATCTCAGCAATAAACATTCCCATATTCGACAAAGCAGATGCCCCTTCCATCAACCACCATAACCAAACACCACCAAGCATTTTTGCCAAATCAGCAAAATACCCATCAGTCCACATCTCTCTATCCAGCTTCACTGCCCCTATACTAGTCAAAAGCGGCAAAAAGTTGGACGATATGATCAAAATCAGCGCATAAAACAGTGCCTTCGGTATCGTTCTTTTCGGGTTCTCTACCTCGCCAACCAGTGTGCTAATCGAGTCCCAGTAATTCAGATTCCAAAACAGAGTGTTCAGGTATAAGCTCCAATTCACATTTTTTACATCAACAACAAACAATCTAGAAATCTCCAGTTTTGGGATGGACAAAAACCCCATAAAAACAAAAGGAAGCAATGATATAACACCCAATGAAACAGCTGTCCATCCTACAATGTGCAGGCCCCTGTAATTCATGTACGTGAGAGCAATGGTCAGTAGAAGTGCAGCTGTAATCCTTGGAAACCCTTCCTCAAGAATTGGAAAAGCTGATTTTAGATAGTCTAAGAACAAAACTGGGTACAAAGCATTGTCCATCACCCCACTTAGCCATTTCATCCACCCTAGATGAAAACCCCAAAATGGTCCCAAGGCTGATGAAACCCAAACAACATAACCTCCATTTTCAGGGAACATAGTGCCCATTTCAGCTGTTATGAGAGCTTCAGGGATGCTCCATATAAGAGGAAATACCAGGAAACCAAGAAGGGCTAATAGGGGGCCACCAGCTTTGACACTATCCTCTGCTCCAAATGGGCCTCCAGACACTTCAAAATAGATGAGGAAAACCAGAGGTAGTATTGAAACTTTCCTAGGTTTTTCTGTCTTAGGCACATCTCCATTCAGCACCTGATAGTCAATAGAAGATAATTCCGCCATTGGAAGAACAAATCGATTTTCTTCGATCTCTTCAGCTTCTGCCTCATCACTACATACCACAGTAGGCCTAAAGAGTTCACTATTTTACAAATTATTTGTGAAGACAATCATCTAAAAGAATATGATGACAATATCTTTCTAATAAAATATTTGTTAAGGCTGGTCCTATTAATCAGGAAAAAGTTTACCTGAGGTTGCAACGTATAATTACATATGCACCTCAAAATGTTTTAATGTTTTTAATTGATGGAGATATATGAATATTAAAAGAGAAAAGGTTTTTAGTCCAGTGTATATTACAACACGATATCTAAATCGTCCATTTCAAGATTTTCATATATTTATAAATCTACTTGATTTTAGTCTTTTTTTGGTGTTTCAATTTTTATAATTAGATACGAAGATAGATTTTCAAATAATCCTATAAATTTTTTATATCATATTGTGATAAAATTTGAAAGTGTGCTTTAATTGAATAGTTTTAGGTTGCAACTTTATAAAAACCGCACCCAATCTATAATGGTCTCAATAGAATCTTTTGTATATAAAGCATGAGCACGTTCGTGATTGGTAGGCACATCGTAGGGTCGGGATTTGGCTCGGATGAAGAATAAAGGGCATTAAGTTAGGTTTTCACACGATTTGTGTGCTTAAAATTCGTGCGTACAACGCAAGTTCATTATTGCATATAACACACAGAGGCCATACCTGAAGAAGTCAAATCACAATAATGCTAACAACACGATATAAAAGTTGATCTTATGTATTGGCGTATGATCCCTCACCACAAATTTTTATTAACAACTTAAAATTTAAATTTTATCTTGTTAAAATACAATTTTAAAGGTAGGTCCCTATATTTAGTAGACATAAAATACTAGTACTAAGTGTTTTTTTTTATGGATCAAATATACAGTGTGTTCTCATGGTGCACTTTAAGCAACAAACTTTTACACCATCTATCTTGGGAGAGTCGTGTACAGAAATAAATGAACTATAGTTTTCAATCTTCCCTATCTTTAATAATATATCAGTATATATTATTTTCTTTAATTTGGCATTCTATTGTTATTATCAAATTCATTAATTATCAAAATTTATATAATAATTAAAATTATGAATACAACATGCAATTGCAAATTTTATGCAATAAAATTAGGACTCGTCGTTACATGGATTTTACTTTTGAAATTCAAAATTTTACTTAATAGCCAAAATAAATTAAAATTTATAATTTGGCATTAATAATTAAGGATTGTAAATAATGAGACCATTTACCTTTGATACAAGGTGGTCACAATTACTTACATCCATCCGATGTGAGGTTGATAACTTGGATATGACACAAAGCTCGAAAAAATTTGTTTCGAAGTTTGAGCTTGGTTAATGGAATAATTGCAGCCACCCAATTCACATCCAATGGTCAAGATTAACGCCTCACTTAGTACCAAAGGTAATGGTCTCATTTTATATTTTCCTTGAGAATTATACTCTCACTTTGATAAAATATTTCATAAATCTAAAATAACATAACACATTTGATTTAAAAAAATTATGTACTCATGCTATAAATTTTACATTCACGTTGTTTTCCACCATTTCATTCGAAAGCTATAAATTTTATATAAAAAGTTATTATTTATAGTTTTTTATTTTATTTTCAAATATTTATTTTAAAAACTATAAATTTCTTATAAAAATAATGTCTAAACATCAAATTATTAAAATTAATAAATGAGACTAAAATTGTCACTATAAATAAAACATTAATTATAACTATAAATTACACTTTCTAATTATAAATATAAAATAAATATTATAATTTTAATATAAAATAAAAAATATTATTAAGCAATACCATATAAAATTAGATCTAAGTCATAAATATTAAATCATATATAAGAATATCCTTCTTTCATAGAAAGTATATATAAAATTACTCACATTTTCATTTTATTTACTTGAACACTTTGGTGATCAAATTGTTAGTTAAGTTTTTAAACCTTAATTACCTATTTTTTACTTTATAAGTATAATATCAAGATTAAAAATAATTTGAAAAAAAATGCTATGAATTACTATTAAGGAAGAAATTTTTTTTATTGAATTATAAGATTAAAAGCATGGTATTTTCTAAAATAAATTCAACACAATTTGAGTAGGTAGTACAACATAGTACCACAATGAATGTATAATTTACTATAAAAGTTTTTGAATTATAAATTATAAATGTGTAAGGTTATTAGTGTATCAATATATCATTGTATTCAACAAATTTCGGACACTTCTATACCTTGTTTTGTACATTATGCATTTTTTAATAACAATATTTTTTGTCTTTAGAACGGGTGTGATGCCATCTACATGGGGGTGTGACATCACCCACATAGACCATTAAATACGACTAGTGTACCTCATGTGGATGACGTCATACCCATCTTAATGACAAAAAATACCCTTGTTAAAAATATGCTCAATGTACAAAACAAATGTATAGAAGTATCCAAA
>NW_006499913.1:3581827-3625740 GCF_000471905.2 Amborella trichopoda | reverse complement strand
TAAATGACCAAAATGCCTCTGAAATTTTTAGAGATATTCTAGTAAATTTTTATCACCATGAATATGTTTTTGTTATTTGTATCATGTATGCCCTTATCAGATCTATACATGCCTCAAATTTTGCTTCAACAAATGTGCAACCTCCTTGAAGCTCTATAATAATCGATATTTTTTTTTAGTATGGCTCCTACGGGATATCCAACAATCATCTAACCGTTGATGAAATGGAAGCTTGTAACAACACATCCAACAGTCATCAAGACATTGATGAATGAAGGCTTGTAATGTACAACCTCCTTGTTGCTCGACAATAAAGGCCCTCGATATACTGGAACAAGAGCTTTTGCAACTCTCTCTCAACATACCCTTCTATGTGAAAATCTAGGGAGCATAACAGTAGACTAATCTCTCTCTTTACTCATTTTTTCTTCTCTCTCTAAAACATCACAAGATTCTAGTGTCTAATTTGTGGGTTCTAAGTTCGGGTGCATAAAGCTTTAGAACAGCAAAAGAGACATTTTTGTTTTGCTGTATCCGAGGACGAGTTGCCCTTCTTATGCATATCTATTACAATATCAAATGAAGGCAAATATCATCTTAAGATATCATTCTTGTGTGCTAAAAACAAGAAAGAATCAAGCCTTTGATTTTTTGAAATCGTACTACCTTCTGCCCCTATTTCATCCAACCATTTTCCAACAATTCAAGACGATATTTCATGGGCGAAAACAAGGAGATTACCATGACTTCCTTGAAAGTCAATTACTACGATTTTACTAGACTCAAGCGCTTCAACGAGTTGAATTTCAAGATCATCATCATCTTATTTACTACTCTCAAAGTCGTTTACATAGTCACTGAATTTATGCATGCACCGCCGCTGCCATCAGATGATTCGATTGAGGAGCGAACTCAAACAAACAAAAGATAGATGAAGGATGACGACATTTGCAAAGGTCACTTTCTCGATGCTTTGGCGGACCCGATATATGACACGTATGCATCAATTGCCACGGTGATAGAGCTATAGAAGCTTCTTGAGGTCAAATACCTCACTGAAGAATTTGGTAACGCAAGGTTTCTTATTTCCAACTTTCTAGACTCTAAATTCATTGAAAACAAGCCAATTCTTTTTCAAATATACGAGTTGCAGTTTGTAGTCAATGAATTTAAAGATTGTGAAATTTCATTAGATGAATTTTTTTTAGCAGGCTTTATTATTCACAAGCTACCCCATGTTAGAAAAGAGTATGAAAAGAAAATGAACATAAAAAAGTGGACCTCGATTTGGTTCAACTTCAAAGACCTCCTCGAATTGAAGAAGAGAATAGACTTTGAGAAAAGAAAGATAAAACTATGAATTTTCATACTAAGGCAAACCGTGTTGAGCAAAAATCAAGTGTTCCAACAAAAATAAAAGAAAAACTTCTCGTTATGTATGTGGAAAACCGGGACACTATTCAAGAGAATGTCGACACCAAAAAGGGCCTAAAAGGCCTAGAGACCAAGTGAATATAACCATTGATGAACAATTTGTAGCAATAGTCACTAAAGTAAACATGATCAATAAAGACAATGAATCGTGAGTCCATACTGGTGCTACCATTCATGTGACTAACAATAGAGACATGTTTACTACCGTTGAACCAATCGATTTGTATAATGCAGAGGTCCAAAACAATCAAAGTAAGACACCTTCAAATAGTGCCAAAAGATGTTTCAAAAATCACAAATCTTTGTAATAGCCAAAAAATTTATTGTAATATCTAAATATAAAATTTGACGCTTCAAAAATAATATCGATCAAGCAGATCTATGGACACCTGAAAATCTTCAAAATTGATAATCCAAATAAATGCATTACAAGATGCACTATTTCGAGTACTTGAAATCCATTTTTTTTGCATCCATACATCTCGAGGTTGAGAAGATCAACTTGAAAGTTTCTCGGCATCGAAACATCTTCTAGTGAATTTATGAGGTGCCCCTTAATTTGATTGTTTAGGACCTCAACCTTATTTAAACTTTTTCCATCAATAAATATAAAGAACTCCATAATGAAAAAGATACAATTGCCTTTTAAACTTCATACAATCTAACTAAAAAAGCTGCAACATGACAGGTGTAAAGTGCAATTTATATAAGATGTCACCCTAAACAATCAAAGTAAGGCACACCTCCAAAGTCTGCCAAAATGTATGCCAAGATGCTATAGTCTAAGTGCGGCAAATCAAGGCAAAATAGACACTGAAGAAATATATAAATGGAAGTTTAAGTTTTCAGAAACAAAAGTATTTGCTCAGATTTTAATACAAATGCTGATCTGCTGATGGACAGTGGCTCTATTCTCTCCCTTCTTTTGTCTCTCTTCTTTGTTCTCCATGTACTTTCTTTGGTTGTGCTTGTTCTTTTTGCTTTTGCTTTCTTGTATTGTATTTTCATTATCTCAATGAATCTAGCACTTCTCAAAAAAAAAACCAACGTACTTGATTAAAATGGCTTCTCACTAAACGGTTAAGCTTTGCATTGATTAAAAAATTGGTACAAAAACCAGCCGGTTCGATATCGAACCGGGAATATTTTCTAAAAATTGGCTGATTTTCAACTTACCGGACCGGTTCGTCCTTATAACAGCATTTTAGGGTAAATAAGGGTAACTTATAAACAACGACGTTATTTTAAAATTCAAACCCTTATTTGTAGAAGGAAAACTATGAATCCAAATTTCACCATTTTTTATTCGGTTTGCGGCAATATTTTGGTTTTTTTTCGTGTTTTAATGGTTTAAATCACTAAATAATGAATCTCAAATAATAAATTTGGATTTAAACATTAAAAAAAACGAGTTTCTTGGATTGAAATGGCGGATTTTTTAGGTTTTTTTAAAACTTCCACCATTCTTTCAATAATCTCCTCAATACCTAATGATTCCTCAAGAAAGTTGAGGGGTGTAATTGCTATTCGAAGTATTTACTAGATTCAACTTTAATTTGATCATAAAACAAAAAAATAAAGGGTTTATTTTAACCCGAATGGTTGCTGCTCCAAGAACATGTGTTCTACCCAAAACAGCGGATTTTTTGTCCTTTTATTGGTTGTTTTTTATCAAATTAAGCTGTGTATTTCAATAATTGAGGCTTTATAGCTCAAATAAATTACTATGTTTATTTATTATTGAGTAAATTTTTTTATGTCAATTTTTTTATTGCATCATATAACGAAAATTTCGTAGATCTCGAATTTCCGCAATTTCTTCAATTAAATAAAAAATAACGAATATTTTTTGATGATATTGGGTGCGTTTGAAAGATGATCAAAGCTTTTACAATGCATGTATGTTCATTTTTTCAATTATCCAAACATTGAGGGTCGTTTCTTGCTTGAAGTGTTGCTTCATTTTTTGGGTTTTGAAAAGTCAATTTTTCTAAAAAAGATATTTTGTTCAAGAAAATTTTGTTTTTTGATAAAATTGAGAAGGGTTTTTCTATTTTGCTTAATAAATTATTTTTAATAGAATTATGATTTTTTTATAAAATTACATTTTTTTTATGAATATGGGAAGTGTTTTTCTATTTTGCTTAATAAAATTATTCCTTTGCTAAAATTATTTTTTGATGAAATTGATTCTTCTTTTTGATAAGTGCATGATAATGTCGTTCGAATGTATTTTTCTATTTTACTTAATAAAATTTTTCCTCTGATAAAATTATTTTTTGATGAAATTGATTCTTCTTTTTTATAAGTGCATGATACTGTCGCTCGATTTTTTTGTTATCTTTTTTTTTTTTTTTAAGTTGATGTATTTATATTTGTAATTATGGAAATGAGATATTTTGTTTTCTAAAGTGCATGTAAAAATTATGGTTGCCTTATGTTCAATGAAACACTGCATTGTCTTGTATGTGCTTTGTTCTTCTCCGTTTTCCTTATTTATTTATTTTGTTCATTCTCTATCAAGTTTTTGGAATGTAATGGAAATAGCCTTTAAAAGATCAACTATTTTTTAAAAAATCGGCCGACTAACTCAAGATCGGTCATTGGTCGATCCTGATCTGGCCCGATTCCACAGAGAGAGAGAGAGAGAGAGAGAGAGTTATACAAAGATCATAATTTCAAATCATCCCTCATTTGAGAAATTAATTTTTCTAAAAAAGAAAAAAATTTCAATTTGTTTAGTAAAATTATATATATATTTTTTTATCAATATGGGAAGTTTTTTCTATATTATAAGACAAAAATATCTTCAAAAAAAATATCCTAAGCTATTTTCAGGCACATGACCATATAGTATTCGAATATTACTTTATAAAAAGTTGTTTCAATTTTTTTTTTGTAGAATAAATATATGTAATAAGATATTATACATTTAGTCTAAGTATTTTTAGTTTTTTAAAAAAAAAAATTGGGAGTTTTTTATCCATTTTTTTTAAAAAAAATCTGTTTGACCGGTTAATCCGGTTTCAGTTCAAACCGCTCCCAGCCCCATGTCCGATTAACCGTTCCGGTTCGATTTTGTTAACACTCGTTTCAACCCAAAACATCCTACTAACTGATTCCTGAGTGGACTGGACCATGAAATCACGCAGTTCTGGTTGAAACCAGTCCAAAAGGTCAGTTTCATCCAAGTTACCAATTATGTAGCTCACACCGTCACACCTATTCCAGCGCTAACGAAGAACAACTGCTAATTTCTATAGATATAATCGCCCAGCATATGTTTCTAACAATACAATGGTGCCATTTCCTATTTTGATACAATCATATCGAAACACACAAAAGGGGGAAATTGGTGAAAAAAATAAAAATGGAAACATGCTTTTTGGTATTTGCTTTTTAGATCCACACATATTGGAAGGGAAGATGCAAAACAGACATTCATTTCAAACTTACCAGGCCACCCATGTTGGAGAATGCACAATACTTACCCACTAGAATATTACCCGCAATGGTCTGCCTGAACACCAAGGACATCCGCAATCAACTCCTCTGTTAACTGGAATTCATTGTAAGTCCATTTGTAAATGCAAAACAAAAACAAAAATAAGTGCAAAAAAAAAAAAAGCACCTAAGAATGGGTGCATAATCACAACACAAAAAAGAAAAGGAAATAGGAAAAAAAATATGAAACATCCAATGGATAATATATAAAGACTGACTTCATTTCCCACACAATTGCAATTGGATATGAACCAAATTATAAAAAAAAAAAATGTTTATATAAGGTTGAGATCCTAAACAATCAAATTAAGGCACAACTCAAAATTCACAAGAAGAGGTTGTTTCAATGCCCAAAAATCATCAAATCGATCATCTCAACCTCAAGATATATGTATATCAGAAGAAAAAAAAAGACTTCAATGCATTTTCTAGACCGTCACTTTTCAAGACTTTCAAGTGTTCATAGTCTGTTCGATCTACACTATTGTTTAAGCTTTAAATTTCGTAATTAGAGATAAAAATAAATTTTCAAGCCATTACAAAGATTTTCAATACTAAAACATCTTTCAACACTATTTGAAGGTGTGCCTTCCTTTGATTGTTTAAGGCCTCAGCCTTAAATAAACCACACCCATAACTTTATTTGCTTTCAAATTGCCAAGCAAAATAAAGAAAAATTAGAAGACACCAATTATAGAGTAGTTTCCTCAAGAAAATCCAATGCACCTCTCCGTCTCTCCCCACCATTGCCGCAGCACGATATTCACAATATCCACAACTACTGAAACCTCCCACTACCACCACCACAGTTGCTACTAACACCACCACTACATGCCACCAACACCACTATTATTGCACCTTAGCCACCACCACGACCATGACCACGACCAACATCATACCACGACCACCATCTTGCCACCACAATCACCATTAGGACCATCATTGGGCCATGCCAACCCTAGCCAAGGCCCAGCCTGAGTCACTAAGGTCCGCATGGCTCTAGCCTACGCCAACAAGGCCCGTTGGAAGGAAGAGACTCAGCATGGGGTCTACTAAGTCTGGTTGAAGTAATCTCTGACAATTTTACTTCTTTAAATTTTAGTTTTGTGTTGAGCTCTTTTATTCCCATAAAGCTAAGAAATTTTTTTAATTTATATACACGGTGCTTGATCACACAGTCCTACTTTCATTGATATCAGAGCTAGATCTACTTGCTGCTCTATTTCTTTTATCTCATTATTTGTTGGTGAGTTGAGAATGAGATATAAGAAAGCCAAGGACTTTTGTGGTCAATTGATACACCTCTGAAAGAATTATTAGCATATTCAAAACAGGGAAAAGGCACTATGCAGAGTCGAGTATTCTATGTTGTTTTGGAGTAGTGATATGAAGAAGATAATGATATAATTCTTTGATGCATACTTCAATGATATTATGTGTTTTTTAGAGTAAGATCTACCTATAAAATTTCAATGGGAAATCCTGAGGGAATTGAAAGTTCTGGACTCATCAATGAAGGGTGTCAGTTCTGACCCAACAAAATCTAGGAACTGCCCATAAATTTTTCTACCAACTATATGATTTTATTTTTAGCTGAAATTTGTTGGAAACTCATCAAATTGAGTTTACTTTCAAACAAAAATAGTTTCATGAAGAAAATCTTTGTGGTTTGAGAGATATAGTCATTTTATTGAAGGGTGCACAAGGGTTGTTGTTTCAACGACTTGAAAGTCATGATTTTATTTGTATTCTTAGCAAAATTTTTTAAGGCTCACACCAAGTTTCTAGACTGCCATTTTGAATCTAATTTCTAAAAAAAATTATTTGAGTCTATGGGAAATAAGGAATAAAAACTTTGGATTGGAGAGAGATCATTTTGAATTTTATACAATTTGGTGTGTTCTCATTGAGATGTGAATATTTATATTTATCAAGCCTACTTAACAGAGTGATATGAGGCATGTATAATTATTTTTGTTGTCATTTTGAGTCTACATTCAAACAAAATAGGTTTGAAAGGAAAACTCCATGAGGGTGGAGAGAAAAAATAATTTTACTAGATAGTGTTCATCTTGGAATTCTGTAATATGATATATTTTATAACATGAATCTCACTTATTTATTTCTCTAAAGAAAAATATTATTTGAGATTCATACCATAATGTTATGTTTGAGTTTTGAGTCTAGTTTTCAATAGAAAAGGTTTAAGAAAGAAATCCTTTGTGGAGTGAGACAAACAATTATTTTAATGAGAAGTGCGCAACCTGATTTTCTATTGTGAAAACTGTATTGTGACGTGCATGTCATTAAATCGAAAACCCACTAAATGGTATGATTTAGGGATGGAATTGAGCACTATTTTGTATTTTTTAGTTTATTTCAATACTCAAAAAGTTTTAGAGATAAACTCCTCATGAGTTGAAAGATATTGTATTTGTATCATGGGATACCCATCTTTTATTCTGCAGTAAATTAAAAGATGTGCCATGTTGAAACACATATTTGTACTCCTCATAATGGAAGCTCTGTTTTAGGACTCATTCAAAAGTTTTATAATGTGTCATGAGTGTGATTTATAACAGTAAAACTTCAAAAAGAGGTAATAGAAGGTTGGCAAGATATGATCATATGACACTCTATGTGAAGAGTGTTCAATCTAGGAATTACAGAAAGAAGAAGAAACACAATACCGATAAAAATATCTTGGTTTTTCGCAATGAAGGGATATGTAGAGAGACTTGATGGCAGCATAAAAACTCTAAAGATCAGTGGGAGAATTAAATTTGTAATCTTTAGAATGATGAGATGAAAAAAAGTATTCTTTAATATATGTATAGGAGAATCCAAAGGCCGAAGAGGTGGATGCTTCATCGACGTGTAAAAGATGATGACCAAGTCATCAGTTATGTTCTCTTCCAAGTTCACAAAAGTTCATCGGCAAGTAAAAGCAAAGAATTAGAAAAGCCCAAGTACCATACTACATGGTTTTGAGGTATGAAATATGTCTGACATTACATGGTAAGGTCATATAGAGAAAGATGATTCATTAAGTTTTTTTATGTTTTAAATACTTCTTTGATTATATTTTGGATGTTTGTTTATGAATATGAATGGAGTGTATGAACATTAAGAAATAACTGCTGACAAGTTTGAAAGAGTCAATTTTTTTAATACCCTATGTTTTAATACCTCCTTGTACTTATAAGAACAAGGAGATGAAACATGAGAGATGGGTATGGCTCATTCAAATATGTAAGCACGAAGGGAGTGTTCCGATGGAACCCGGTCTTAGTGATGTGTTGCATGTGATGACGATCTCATGAAAAAGTCCTCCATATTTTCCAAAAAGAAATGTTTTTGTCATGTTTTGACAACCATTCTTTAGTCGTGCTTTATTTTCGATAAAATTATAAGATGGTTTGTGAAAAGCTATCTTATGAATTACTAAGCATGTATTTAAAATGAAATTGGATCATTTGTGAAAAACCTAAGTCTATGAACATGGTTTTGAAAAAACCCCATAGTCTTGTGAGGTCTACTAAGTAATTCAAAAAAATATCGTTTTAAACCACAATGCTATTTTTTCTACCTATTGTTTGTGAAAGTATAGCAAGTCAAGAGTTTTTTATATAAGGAAAAACATTAGGTCTTAAAAGTATTTTATGTACATGTGAAAAAGTGTCATTAATCTATGCACTGTTTTTAAATACCCGCATGTCTTGACTCATGTTTTCATAATACCGATTATGTGACCTAGTTTTGAGTTGTTTAGAATCCTCGATTGCCTAAAGACCATGAACCATAGGGTATGTCATAGGATGACTATCTTGCTAGGTCTCCTTGACACATATTGTGTGGATAAAATAACTTATATACTACCAAGAAAACTAATGTGGTTGAACCTTTGTGGTTCAGGAAGGTTTTGCATATTTTGAAACCAAACGGAAATTGACTTATTTATTGTTGCATAAGACTTGCTATAATACCTCATGACACAAGCATGAGAATGCTGAGATAATATTTTTATGTTTGAGTCGGAGCGGTTAACAATCCCACAATTATTTTTAACAGCTTGGATATTCAAATATACAGGTATCCTATTATAAACGATCCAGATAAACTCAATATTCCAATGGGACTGTGGGAGCACCAGCTTGTGTTTGATAGGCCTGCTAGAACAACATATTATTGCTCACCCATAGAACCCGGATTCGTGACGCTAGTCGTATGGCTAGCAAAGGGAGCAACTTGATTGAAGAACTGCTTTAAGCCACTGAAGATATGATCCCATGCGATGAGGGTATGTGATGATATTCTACAACAATAGGTCCATGATTCGCGATAAGATATGAAAGATGGACCACAACCACGTATGGGATGAGATATGAGCAGCAAAAATAAAGAGGCGCTATCTCCATAACTCTTGTTTGAAAAGATTGATGGCGAAATCCATGATTAATGCAATAAGAGTAAGTGAAAAATGCTTGAGAGATAGATTGTAATTGGGGGGATGAGAATGTGAAAAAAAGAAATTGGAAGGCCTTCAAAGGCCAAGTGGGATATGTTGGGTTTATGTGGCCTTATGAGAGCTTTATGAGCATTTTATATAGTGAAACATAAACTCAGTATGAGTGTGGTCCTCGTATGGACCATACTAGACAAATGCTATTTGTCGATACTTGGACGAGGCTCGACATGCTAGGCTAGTTGAACTGGAAAAACCCAAGGTACATGGGCATAAAGATAAAATCGAGAAGGATTTAGTGGGTGAGGTCGGAGTATGCCCAAATGAGAGCCGAGGGACTATGACCCATTGTGTGTGATGAATAGCCTTTAGATACATGATTAAAACCTTATTGTTGTATCATCACACAACATGTACATAGATAGTCGCATTGAAATAGTAATCCACCATTGAAGGTAAAACATGTACATGTGCGAGAGATTACCCCTATTGACCATAGAGTCATAGTTACATCATAGTTTGGGGACCATGGATTTGTTTCTAGAGGAGAACCTGAAATCCACATAATGGGATTGCGTCCCCTAGCCGATTGGCTGACTTTGGCGGTCCATTATGAACCCCTGAAGTGGATTGTGGGTCATGGGAACTGCTGGGTCAATTTGAAAAAGCTAGGTGGATTGTGGTTTGCAGTTGAAGGTAGAGTACTCCAGTGCATTGATAAATTCCTAGACCTAAACGGATCTGATTCCCATCAAAATTAATTAATTTTATGTTATATGATTTTATAATATTTATTTGATTTTTGTGAATCTTCTGATATTTTATTTTTTTTGTCATTTAAATTTATAAATTAAGAGAAAGATAGTTTCCAATGTTTTAAATAAATTATGAAATTTAAAATTATAAATTCAAAATAAAATATTTTCTAAAATTATATGAGACCCTCCATAAAATATGGAGGTTCATTTAACACATTTGGTATTTAGGTGGGGCCCACGAGACGCCACCAACGGGTGGCATGACCCACCCATAAGGGATTATTCAAACTTGCATAATGTGGTGATGATTATCCTATGCAAGTTGGCTTTCTAATTTTGGATGAGACCAACTTGCAGAATGAAATCAAATATTTGAAATATTAAATCTTGTGAATTAAAAATTGCTTGATTCAAAAAATAAAAAATTGATATACTAAATTAAAAAGTAAGAGATATGTTTTCTTTATTTAAATATTTGATGGGAATAAATTTAAAAAATAGAAGATAAAATTCAACACCTTCTTTTGAATCTTGATGGTGGATCAAAGGAATAGATGGCTCACATCACTCATCCCACAAGTCTCCTTAGATCGACGGTCAAGATTTCATCTCACTAAAGATGACAAACTAGAAGACATAAAAAATCTATAAAAAAGACTATCCTCCCTTACCAAATCTCTACACCAATTCTCTTCTCTCACTAAGAATTATCTCTCTCCAAGAATTCTACAGGGGCCACTCCCCAACCTAGGGCTTCATCTCTGTCCCTAAGTTTCAAGAGGGAGGCATGCCCCAACCTAAAATACTCTCTTTGAATTCCCAAGGGGGGCACACCCAAGATATCTTCTTTCTATCTCTCCTGTGGGTTCTAAAGGGCACAACCTAGCTTGGGATTGGTTCTTGATTTGTGGGTAGCACCTTGCTAGTAGTAGATCTGTCCATCTTTTTTTTATTTCTATCTCTCATCTCTCTAAAGATCAAACCAAGGGGGCTTGAGTAAGACTCAGGCATAGTTGGTTCTAGATCGAGATCCATATGTTTTTTAGAGGGTTTTGCCACAAGTAGGAGAATCAAATATTGTCTGTCGATTTAAGGAGACTTGTGGGGTGAGAAATATGAGTCATCAATTCATTTGATCTACTATCAAGATTCAAAAGAAAGTGCTAGAACCTTACCTTCCTATTCCTAAATCTATTCCCAACAAATCTTTAAAAAATATATATATATATATATCTTACTTTCTAATTTAGTATATCCATTCCTTATTTCTTGAATCAAACAATCTTGATTCACAAGACTTAATATTTCAAATATTTGATTTCATTGTACAAGTTGGCCTCATCCAAAATGAGAAAATCAACTTGTATGGAATAATCATCACCACAATAGGCAAATTGAGTAATCCCATATGGGTGGGGCGTGCCACCCTTTGGTGGCCTCTCGTGGCCCCATCCAAATACCACATGTGTTAATGGGCCTCCATATTTTATGGAGGATCCTATATAATTTTAGAAAATATTTTATTTTGAATTTAGAATTTTAAATCTCATAATTTATTTAAAACATTGGAAATGACTTTCTCTTAATTTATAAATTCAAATAACAAAAATAAAATATCAGAATATTCACAAAAAAATCAAATAAACATTATAAAAATCATATAACATAAAATTAATTAATTATGATCGGAATCGGATCTGTCTAGGTTTAGGAATTTATCAAAATGCACTGGAGCACTCCACCTTCAACTGTGGACCATGATCCACCTAGTTTGCTCAAACTAACTCAGCAGCTCTCATGACCCACAGTCCACTGCAGGGACTCATAATTGGACCACCAAAATCGGCCAATCGGCTAGGAGATTTAGGTTCTCCCCTAGAGACAAATCCATGCTCCTCAGACCATGATGCAACTACGACTTTATGGTCCATACTCGCACATGTACACGTTCTACCCTCAATGATAAATCACTATCTCAATATGGCTATCTATGTATATGTCGTGTGATGATACAACGATGAGGTTTTAACCCTGTCTCTAAAGGCTATTCATCACACACAAGGGTCACAGTCCCTTGGCTCTCGTCCGAGCATATTACGACCTCATCAAGGGCTAACCCACTAAACCCTTCTCGATTTTATCTCTATGCCCAGGTACTTTGGGTTTTTCCAACTCCGTTGGCCTAGCACGTTGAGCCTAATCCAAGTATCAACAAATAGCATTTATCTAGTATGGTCCACACGAGGACCACACTCCCACTGAGTTTATGTTTCACTATATAAAATGCTTATACAAACTTTCATAAAGTCTTTAAAGGCCACATAAACCCAACAGTCCAAGGCCCAAGCCAGACCCGGCCCAAGGCCCTAACTAGGTGAACCGGTAGCCCTTAGCCCAATTCGGGTCAGGGTGGACCTCATAGAATTTAGCATAAAGACACATTAAAGAAAAGGGCTAGGCAAGCCATGGCTTCTAACCCAAACCTAGCCTGGCCTTTTCTAGTCCCTGGGCCACGGTGACCCGCCACTCAGGCCAGCTCCCATGGCTTGAGCTCAGGTTTTTCAGGGAGGGGACTAATTGTCGTGCCCCATTGCCAACCCCAGCCACCACCACCATCAAATCATACCACCATCACCGCTCCATCACTACTACTATCACCATTACCCAGTCACAACCACCATCACCCCACCGCCGCGACCAACACTATGGCAGCACCAATGGCCCTCCTCTACCACACCCCTACCCTGCTGCCACCACCCCCAACTGGAGCACCATGGTAGAGCTGTAATTTAAGTCAAAGAAAAAGAAACAAATTACAAAATGAGAACAATATGAAAGAAATTATAGTTTAAATTGGAGCCGTATTTTGGGAGTTGATCCTAAGGGTCTTGTGAGAGCATAAGGGTTCCATTGAAGTGCTTAACCTAAACTAACTTTCCCGATTTAGATTAAAGGAGGATCGTCGATCTCGCACCATCTGATGGTGGTGACTCGGTGTGGGGTGTAATAAGCCCGATTGAGGTAATCTCCGACACTCTCCATTTTTATTTTTGCAACTTCATCTTTATATTCTCAAGCATAAGGAATTGTTATTTTGTTGTAAGTGATCTTTTGCTAAAACAAAAGGGGTATATTTAATAATATATTTTTGGTAAAAGATCACATTGGTCGCACTTTTATTGGTATCAGAGCAAGGTTATTAGGAGTCTTTTCTCTTTTATTGAGTCTAAATTTTTGTTTGAGAATAAAAGATATGGATGCACGTACCTTCATCTTTGAGATCCTAAAAACCGAAAGGTTCAATGGCACCAATTATGCATCTTGGAGAAGAAAGATTCAATGTGTTCTTTATGAGGAAAACTTGCACGAGACCCTCCATGAGGGTCATCCTCATCGTCCAAGTGACGACTCATCTCAAGCAATCAAAGATGAGTATGCCACTTGGAAGAGGAGGAACAGGAGATGTAAGAACATACTTTTGTGTGCCATGACTGACTCGTATGCTTCCGAGTATGAGTCAATTTCTACAGCAAGTGGAATCTTTGATAGACTTGAAAGAGAGTATGATGATCCCTCTCTCATGACGCAGCTGTGGCTCTGAAAAAATATAATGAGTTAAAGATGGCAGAGGGTACTAAGTTTGTGAATCATGTGCACATCTTTCGTGCACTAGTCAGAGAGATGGAAGACACCGGCATGAAACCGTCTGAACCCAACACATAAGACGTGGATCGTGTCTGTAAATTTCTTCATTACGATCGGGATCAGCACCCTGGGTTTATCGTAGAACTACTGGTGCAAGATTGATGTGGTTGGGATCACCTTCTTCTCGAATAATTGTATTCTCCAATCGTTGTAAACGTTAATTCATTTCACAAAATTCAGTGTGAACATCCTCCATGACTTTGGTAAAATTTCTAAAACTTGTCCCAGGCGATCATTCATAGTAGGATTAACTTTGCTCTCATACTAATTGAAGCATGGTATATGGATGGAAGAAATAATTAAAATAAAAATACTAATAAAGGGTGAGAAAATATACCCTATCTCAGTGTCTGCAAGGGAATTCACCCCAAAAAATAGTTTCACAAGATCAACTTTTTACTCAATCACCAATTCTCTTCTCCAAAAAAGGGACATCTCTCTTTTTAATACACTTAGAAGAAAGAAAAAAACAAATAAATGAAAAAATCCCACAAAAAATAAACTCTTTCTCTAAGTCAAGCACCACCTTTCCATTATCTCTCTCTCTCTCTCTAACTTCCACATAAATGTCTTTCTCCTACCCTCCTATTCCCTCTCCAAATCTAAATCTCTAAATTCTTATTCAAATTTCTTCTCCCTCTCAATCTCTTCTTCTCCCAACGTGAGGCCCCATAAATCTTTTAAGTCCATGAAAGTAGAACTTTCTCATTTCAAGCCACGTTAACCCTCACCGACCTTACCCATGAGCCCATGAGCAAGTAAACAAGAAATACCCATTGTCAACCCTAAAAATTGGAAACTTCATATCCTAACCAATTCCTAAATAAAAATAACTCAAAAAATAATAAAATTATAATTTTGAATTTTTTCTAATTTTTATCTGCAACAGTTATACTCCTGCATCTAAACAATGTGCCGTTGAATTTATCTAGCAATATCATACAAGGGTCATGAGAAGCTAGTATTAGGAAAAATATGGACACTCAAATCAAGAGCCTGACTTTTGGCCCTTTACAAGTTAGCTAAACCAGTCCAACCATTTGACTTTGTTCATTTGAATAATACCATTCTTGAGCTCTTATATTTCACTAAGTTCTCCCAATAGAGCCCAGATTTAGTTCTACCAATCAAAAATATAATAGGAGAGCACAGGTTTTAGTTTCCTTGATACGGAGATATCCAATCCACCATCGATTGGGGCCATTTTAACTATCAAAGAAATGAAAGAATTTGTTTGCCCTCATTTCATGATAAATGACTCTCTTTTGAATTTATCCAGAAAAAAAAGGACTACATTTTTTGACCTTATTGCCAAGGTTTGTTTGGTCCTCCAATTTTCTTTTTAAGTGGGTTAGATGCTGCATCGTGTTACGCTATACTCTAGTTGTTTTCAAGACTGTACTGGTGCTTAACTGGATGCATTCTATACCATTTTGATGAGAGTCACTTTACTGGCATCTTCCATATTGTATGTATGTTGACACGAAAATAGTTATGTTCAAGCACATCGATGACTGTAAACCATCTTGACAATTCAGTAGTCGACTTGGGACTCATGCATGTCACAAGCGACTCAACTGGACCTTTAAATAGATTCCTTCGTGGGTTACTTTATATTCTTTTCTTTTTTTAATGTTTACAAACTTCTCAAGGACCCGAAGAGTCGGCTTGGGACGCTGGGAGTCAACTTGGCACTAGACTGTGACTCCCGAACAGAGTTCAAGTCTTAATGCCAGAGAGCTTGTGTAAATTTTATGTATTTGGTGTTTGTAAATTTTGTGTAAAGTACCGAGGCGCATGGTGGGACTGCATCACCAATTATTTGATTGGCCTTCTAAAATATGTAAGTTCGAGATTCTCCCAACCTTAGAAGAATAATGCAGATAAAAATTAGAAAAAAAAATTCAAAATTATAATTTTATTATTTTTTTAATTATTTTTATATAGAAATTAGTTATGATAAGAAGTTTCCGATTTTTATGATTGACAATGGATATTTCTTGTTTACTTGATAAAGCTCATGGGTGAGGATTAAATTGATTTAAAATGAAAAAATTCTATTTTCATGGACTTAGGAGATTTAGTTAGAGATTTATGGGGCCTCACATAGGGAGAAGAGATTTGAATAAGAATAAATATCGAGATTTGAATAAGAATAAAGATATTTATGTGGAAGTTAGAGAGAGATACGGGTAAGGTGGAATGTGATTTTTAGAAAGAGATGAAAGAATAAATAAATAAATAAATAAATATGTCCCTTCTTTGGAAAAGAAAATTGGTGGTTAGGTAAAAAGTTGATCATGTGAAAAGATCTTTTGGGGTGGATTCCCTTCTAGACGATGAGAATTCCACGTAAATCTCTTTCTCCCTACTTCTCTTACATCTATCTCTTTATTTTCTTTCCAAATCTAAATCCCTTAAATCTCTCAATTCTTATTCAAATCTCTTCTCCCAATGTGAGACCCCATAGATCTCTAGCTAAATCTCCTAAACCATGAAAATAGAACTTTCACATTTTAAGCCACGCGTTAACCCTCACCCATGAGCCTTATCAAGTAAACAAAGAATACCATTGTCAACCCTAAAAATTGGAAACTTCCTATCCTAACCAATTCTTAAATAAAAATAACTCAAAAAATAATAAAATTATAATTTTGAATTTTTTCTAATTTTTAGCTACATCATTCTCTTGAGGTTGGGAGATGCTCGACCTCGAGCTTACATGCTTCAAAGGCCACTCAATTAATTGGAGATATAGTCTCACCAAATGCCTCGATACTTTTTCTTCAATAAACCGATTTGATATTTTTTATTCAATAAACCGATTCATCAAATACTTCGTGCTTATTTCGAAATAGGACACTGAGATCTCGGGCTCAATCGTGATTTCTTTTTATTTTTAAGTTCCTCGTAAAACTTGAGAAATCAAGCTGAATACCAAGATCATGTATATGCTCCATAAGACGTGGATCTTGCCTGTAAATTTCTTCGCTATGATCGGGATCAACACTTTGGGTTTGTCATAGGACTACTGGCGCAAGATCGATGTGGTTGCGATCACCCTCTTCTCGAATAATAGTATTCTCGAAACTTTGTCGCCGTTAATTCATTTCACAAAAATTAGGTTTGAACATCCTACATGACTTTGATCAAATTTTCGATCATCCATAACATGATTAGCTTTACTCTCATACCAACTGATGCAAGGAATATGGAGGGAAAAAATAATTAAAATAAAATATAATAACAACAGGTGAGAGAATATACTCTTTTTCAGGGTCTGCAAAATAATCCACCTTAAAGATCTTTCCACAAAATCAACTTTTTACTTAACCACAAATTATCTTCTCCAAAGAAGGGACATCTCCCCTTTTAAATACACTTAGAATAAATAATAAATAAATAAATAATCCACAAAAAAATAAATTCTCTCTAAAAGTCACGCACCATCTTTCCCTTATCTCTCTCTAACTTCCACATAAATCTCTTTCTCCATATTTCCTCTCTCACGTCTATCTTCCTATTTCCCCTCCAAATCTAAATCCCTTAAATCTCTCAATTATTATTCAAATCTCTTCTTCTAAGTCCATAAAAGCATAACTTTCCCATTTTAAGTTACATCAACCATCACTGACCTCACCCATGAGCCTTATCAAATAAACAAATAATACTCTTTGTCAATCTTAAAAATTGAAAACTTTCTATCCTAACTAATTCCTAAATAAAATTAATTAATAAAATAATAATTTTGAATTTTTTCTTAATTTTTATATGCATCAATAGGGAAGACCAAGGCTTGTGATTACCCTAATCAAGGACTATGATTATCATGATGACAATAGTTTTACCGTTATTGCCTAGCTTAGATGAAGTAATTCTATTGTTGCAGCCATTGTACCACGGCTGCATCGGAAATTGCATGCCGCTCTGCATGCGTGCATGTGTGTGTAAGAGAGAGAGAGAGAGAGAGAGAGAGACCACATATTAACACCAGCTAAATATGTTCTAAAGGGAAAAGCACCATATATTGAGAAAAATGAAATTAAAACAACAAAGTATCAGAAATAGTAAGGGTTTTCAAAGAATTCATGGGTTCACACTTCACCTAAAGTATCATTCAAAATATAAGGTGATTTCAATAATACATAAGAGAAAAACAAGCAGAAAGAAAAATGATAGCTCAAGCTTACCTTGATCAGTGGTGTTGTGTGGCAAGAGAAGCCCCCTTCTTGTTAAGACTTGTCATATCCCAACATGTGAAACAAAAATTCATGGCCACCTTTTTAGACATATGACATGACTAACTTCCCCACACAAAGCCGTCCTATCATTCTTGTGCCTGAAATGGATGTTTTAACCACAGGAATGACATCGGCTAATTCTACTTCAAATGTGCTGCAACAGGTGGCCCAACAATTAGCATATTCCATGACCACCATCAGCATAAAACTCAAGTAAAGCAGTAAGTATGTGAATTTCATATTATACGGTATGTTTGAATCTCAATATGGTCCATAAGTTCTCCATTTTAATCTGACTACTGTATGGTTCTAAAAAGCCAACCTGTAAAAGTTTTCTGACCCTCCAATTCCCACCAAACAATATGCATTTGTTAATTTTGAAAATACTCCAACTTCACAATAATTCTCAAACATAAGTCCTACAACAAAATGAGACAGAAAGTTATTCACTAGCAGAAACAATCAAAGAGAAATACGCCTCCCTACCGAATTATTTTAGGGGAAGCAACATAAAAAATTACCAAGCTACGCAATGGAAAGCACTGTCAGAAATTCTGAACCTGAAGATTTCTCCTTCCTACATTGTTGGAACTAATGGCATAATTCTTTGAAATGTCTGTGTGGCAAACCACACAGTTTCATGAACAAGGCAGGCAATGTGTGTTTGTTCCTATAGTTTTTTTTTTTTTCCAAAATATAAGCATCTCATTATCCATTAACCTTCAATCCTAAGAACCAAAGTGAATAAGATGAAATTTGGAAGTTCTTAAAATCAAGAATACCTTCGAATGTGGATGACTTCCAAGGCACACATGGATGAAGGAAAAAGGATTAGCTACATGTAGGGTTTAGTGGACTACGGTTGACGAGTTTCAAAATTAAGATTTAAGAAGAATTAGGGTTACAGTTTGAATTAAGTTGTGATTAAGAAGACGAAACAGATGGAATTGGATCGGACACACGACTAGGTTAATGAAGTTAGGGTTATGATGCATTAGGGTCTGATTGGAATAGGGTAGTGCAGAGAGATGTGGCTCGTTGAGGTTTGGCATGAATAGATGGAAATGTGTGGTTGAAGATAAATGAAATATAGAGGAAAGGCCAACACTTCTATAAATCAATATAATACTACAAATATGGATACTAACTAAAAAATTGTACGACTAATAGCAATACAAAAGTTAACATTTATCAAAAAAACTAAAAAATCATACAATATCTACACCATACAAAATTAAGGTTTCACAGAATCAGCACTAACGGTGATTTGTGGAATCAACAATTCAGATGGAATCAATACTATCTAAGTGTGCAAGAAGGCAAATTTTATCGTTCAAAGCATTGTCTGGAGTCTGGACATATGCCCCTTGAATGTATTTATGCTAGTCTTCTAAATCCTGATTTACTTGGACTACAAGATGGATCAGAACTCCACTGACATAAATGAAATTCAAACAAATAGGAAACCAAAACACTAAGTACAAATAAGGAAACCTAGATACCTAACACTCCTATAAGAGGACCATAAGAGGGTTAATGGTTGTTAAGATAGCATGAACATGATGGACCGTAAAAGGGATGATATTTGTATAAGCATGTAGCACATGACTGCATGCTCCATGAAATACAGCGCTGCATGATATGCATGAGCCATGCAAAGTACTCCATACTCATGTTATGTTGCGATGCATTGCACACGTGCAACATGTAAGTCATACTCCATGGCATGTGAAGTTGCATTGAATGTACATGCAATACGAGGTACAACATGCTCCATGGCATAATGCAGTGCACCACACAGGAATGATAGCAAATGCCACATCATACTACATAATATACATTTGTATATACATGGTGCATCTCCGTGGGGGAATAGGACCCCCCAACTTATATTTATATCTATACTACAAAAAACCCCTAAACCTTTTCTTACAATCAAAAACTCCCCAAGTTCCAACTGTTCAGACAAATAACCCCCTCAAAAGGACATCAACAATATTTTGGACTTAAATACCCCTTGTTTTAAGAAACATTTAAAAAAAAAAAATCTCCTCTCTACCCCAAAGATCTGTCTCTTTGCCCTCTCTATCACTATCATCCTCCAAGCTTCTAGTTCCTCTCTCTCTCTATATATCCACCCAGCCCTTATTGATTCCATAAACCCCTATGTCCATGAGAGTATTGATTCTGTAAAGTTCTAATTTAACCCTAGTAGTTGTGGTTCTTTGAGTCTCCTATCCCCGGCAAATCCAACTCTGCATCTGCTTTAGAAATGAGTTCTAGATAAACCGAGAACACGAAGCTCAACAAGCATCCAAACTGGAAGAGCGCTCAGGTTCTATAGGAAGGCTATTTGCAAGCAAAAGGGTGTTGCTTTTAGGTCATCCCCTTCTTCAACCTACGCTCATCCCCTCTTCATCACAAGCTCCATCATCAAAACCAACCATTACTCCCAAGGCACTTCTGTTACTTCATCAATAAAAATTCACATCCATCTACGACACACCACCATCATCATCAAACCAGACACCATACAAGGCCACATCCCATCTTCCATTCTTCTTAGCCATCAACTTCAACCCCTAATATAAAGCACCAAAATAAGCTACACCTTCGACAACCATCCAAACCCCTCTAGACCCTTAACCCATACCTGCTCTCCATTAAACATTTGAACTTTCTCAAACCATCACGACATCTACCTTGGCATTATATCTTAAATCATCTACAACCCCTAAACTTATTTCTCATGTCCACGACCTAGCTGCCCGTCAAAAACCAAGCATCATTATATAATGGTAACCCTGGTTTGCAACCACATACTCTTAAACTTATAATGCTCAGCCCACCAATGCTTACTAATACATATGTAGATGCCAATCTGTTTGGTCCTACATCACATCATACAAAATTAGACAGTTGTTTCATACTGTGTTGTTTTTTGATAGACTGTTGTTTTTTTTTGTGGGGAGGTGGGGGGGTTTTGCAAGGGGTGCTTTGAGTGTTAATAATATGGCAATTTTTTAGTGTTCTATTCAAGATTCTCAAGAAATGAAACCAAATAATTCAGCTTTTGGGATATGGCCTTTTGGCTAGATAAAAATATTTAGAAAATGAAAATAAAACTCTGACCAATGCTTCAAGGCTCTACAGCTTCTTTGATTGAAGACATAGTGCTTTGTGCACCCAATGAGGCCCTCTTCTTTCAAGGCTAACAACTAAAAGTTTTAAATTTTTTCTTTTTCTTTTTTCTTTTTTCCTTATCATTTGCAATTTAATGATGCACATTTATGCATTTATTGTAACTCTGCCATCGCTGCCCGGATAAAGGAGGAGGGTTGTGTTAGGTAGGGCAGTCAGCGTAAAACTTTCCCATATCTTTTCATGAATCCTTGTTTGACTGAGGTTACAGTGCTTGGTGGCAGAACATGATTCATGTAGCCTGACCTCAAATAGTTGGGATAAGGCTCAAATGATGATGATGTTGATGATGATTCATGCCTTTATTGTTTCCTACGTATATCTATGTTTCAAAGAAAGCAGAATAAACTACATAGAAAAGAGGAATCAGGAAGCAACCACATCAAATACTTACTTGTAGGCATTATTATGACTCTTGTTAATCCCCTCTAATAATAGAGGCACACCACAGATCAACCTGCCTTTAAAAATTGACACAAAATCACCATTAACATATGTGACAAGTTAAGGGTAAAAGATTCTTAACAAAAATCAATATGGCAATCATAAGCAGTAGAAATGCTTTAGTTGTACAATGACACGAAAGAAACCAAAATGTCACATTACCATCTAAAATATATGGCAAAGCATTATCCATCATATATAGTACAAGCATGTTCGGATTGAAAATTAATTTCATCTGGAATCGACTATCTTATCTAAAACTAATACAAGCTGGATAATATTATCTTGTTAGCTATATGGTATGTATCTTGCCTTATGTATAATATTACTTTATTAAACTCTTTCAGCGATTTCTAGCTATTTTCAGCTATGTTTGGCCAAAAACATGTGATTTTTAGCAAATTACTATGAATAAAGCAAAACAAACTTTCAAAAAGATACAATTATCTCCAAAACTGCTTATAAGTTTATCTCAAATAACTTTGTGATGGACACTACCAAAAACAACTAATTCATTATATAGATTAATTTTTATTGAAATAGTGCATAAGGAGTAATAATGTGTACATCTAAACAAGCATGTATGGAGCATTTCATTCATAGTATGCACGCAGCAAAATGTATATTGAACATGTACAATGAAAGAATCCAGAAGATGATTAAAAACACATTCAAATGCACTGGGAATGCAAAACTCACACCCAAAAGTTGGAACTAGCTCAGATAAGTCACATATATCAGTGACAAATATGGAATTCAAGTAGAATCTGGTTGATAATATGTCAAAATATCACCAAGATTTTAATATAGAACCATCTATTCCAACTAAAAAAATCAAAGCCCAAACTAAATCAATCACAATCATACTGATCATAAACCCATAAAAACCTAAATTCAAATATTAAAACACAAAATTATAAAACCTTCCAATCTCCGTGAATCCAATCATATGGCACCACATTTTTTTTCCACAGATTAAGGTAACCCATAACAACTGTTAAGAGTATGATCACAGCCCCAAGGAGATTATTTAATCCAATGCCACAAGATGTTAAGAGTATGATCACAACCCCAAGCAGATTATTTAATCCAATGCCACAAGAGGACCTCAAAACTTCCGTATACAAGAAAATCCCATGAAATATGGCACATAAACGGCTTAATATTGCCCAGCCAACTAACTCAAGAAACTGGCCACCATATGAAACTCAATTATTTTGTTTGTTAAAACTCATGGGAATCCTTCAAACATTAACCATATACACATTGAGAAACTTGTATTCTCGATCAAAACTTTAAACGGTGATCTGTGAAAGTGCAAAGATAACACACAAAAACAACTTTAAAACCTCCAAAAACATCAATTGACAATACATTAAAAATAAAAAAAATCATAAGTAATTTGATTTAGGAGTGCGCAGGAGAAAAGATAAGGAAAAGGGGGCTCAAAATTATTAATATATCACAAAGAGATAGAAAGAAAGAGAGGAGATACTGTCAGTTTTCCTACTTTGTATAACATCAACAAACCCCTATGGAGGCAATAAAAACTAGGGCAGAAAACCAGGCCCTCGAACTCTGAAACCCCATCCCAGAAAAAAATAAATAAATAAATAAAGAAAAAAAATAAAAAAAAAGCAAGTAGGAAAACCCAATAAACCTAAATACTCGAACTCTGATATCCCCTCCAGAAAAAACAAAGGAAGCCTTAACAGAAAGGAAAGGCTAGAAAATAAAGCGAGAGATGATCCTCAATAGAGAGAGGGAGAAAATTCAGAAGGGAGAATTGTGATTCGTAGGATAGAGGACTGGAGACCACCGTTTAGAGAGAGAGACGGTTTTAGAGAGAGTAGGACGAATCCCTTTAAAACCCTAGAAAGAAAAGAGAAGCGAGGGAATTGAATGAAAGGCCCATTAGTGGGATCAAAGAAAGATGCTCTGCTAACAAAAGATCGAGGAAGCCAAGAAGAAAATAAACAAAACAAAACAAAATGAAAGAGGGGGAGAAATTTGACTGCCTCTTGCACTTGGATGAGAAATGCGGGCCAGTAAGTGGAAAAATTTGACTGCTTCTTGGACTTGGATGAAAAATGAGGGCTAGTAAGTATATATATATATATATATATATATTCTTTTTTTTTTTTTTTTACTTTTCGGTACAAGTTTTCTTTCTTTCTCTATTGCATAAAACTATATACTTCCCGTCCATTTTAAATGTACGGCTGATATGGATAATATCACATATCACACTATTGTATCTTTTTTTTTTTTTGGTACAAAATATTTGGACACTAAATTTTGGGGGTCTAAAATAACTAAAATATCAATGAAAGTTTCAAAGAAAATTTAGTATTTATATTTTATCAAAAAAAATTTAATATTTTTTTAGGTGTGCTTAAGACACTACGTACCAAATTTCATATTTATACAATTATTCGTAGAAAAGCCTAAACATAAAATTCTTTGAGGCGTCGGATCTAGATCAAACAATCAATGGCTCACTTGATCTAACTTGAATTGCAGGAGAAGTATAGAAACCTTTTCTTTTACTTAAAACTTATTTCTAAAAGAGATAGATATCAATACTTATCGGGATAAATTATATTTTATATATAATATTTACGAAATGATTCCTTCTAGTGGGGGAGCTTTGTCTAAAATAGGCCTAATAGAACATCTTAGAGAAAATAAATCATTACCAGTAAAAGAGATATGTTAGGAAAAATCTAGGAAAATGATTCCTCTCTATATATATCTACATGTCTTTTCTTTATCTTTCCACTTAAACTAATTTTAACCATCTACAAAATAAATCCTCTCTCTCTAACCTTACATCTTTATCAAAAGCTAGGAAAATGATTCCTCTCTATATATATCTACATGTCTTTTATTTATCTTTCCACTAAAACTAATTTTAACCATCTACGAAATAAATCCTCTCTCTCTCTAACCTTACATCTTTATCTTTTATTTTTCTAATCTTCTATCCACGTACCTGTATCTCTCTTTTTAATGCATAACCCTATTCTTATCTCTTTCACTAGGATATAAAAAAATATTGCGTGCAATATTTCTAAGAAAGCATATGGTATGAATCAGTATTCAAAAAGACAAATCCGCCGACTAACTCGGAGTCGGTCATTGGCCAATCCCGAGTTTGTCCGATTTCATAGATTATGTACTGGGCAATTTTCATAGTGTATTAATCGACCGATTTACTGTATAAATCAACACTAATAAGCCGATTTGTGCACTAATCGGTCACTAGCCAATCCCGAGTTTGTCTGATTTCATAGCGTATGTATTGGGCAATTTTCATATAGTGTATTAATCGACCGATTTACTGTACAAATCAACATTAAACGGCCGATTTGTGCATTAGTCGGTGATTTGTTGTAAATATCGGTGGATTTATGCACTCTTACAATGTAAGCTTTTTGTGAGTCTTTATTGTCTTCTCTCTCTAGTGCTATGTGCCCCAACCCCTCTCTCTTGGGGGCTTGCCTCTATCCTATCTGATGCATGGAGAAAATAAAATCAGAAAAATAACAATAAAAAAAGAAAGGTTGAAAGAATATACCTTCTATCCAATGTCTCTAAGGAATCCACCCCAAAAACAATCTCTTGATGAGACCAAATTCTATTCAACTGATTTACAATAAATGGATATTTCCCTTTAAATAGGCTAAAAAGAATATAAATAATAATTAAGGGAAAAAAACCTCTCCACCCAGACTTTTCCTATTATCTCTTCTCCATATTTTCTCTCTTTTAAATTCACCCGTGAAAGATTTGCTTCTAAAATAGTTTGCCCACATTTTACTCAAAGCCTCCCAAAGGAATAACAGATAAACCCTCTCGATTTAACCTTATCTTATTTATATTCATCAAACTAACCAACCTATCAATATCCAATACAAGATAAACTCATGCCCACCTAATTATCCCTGCACACTCCCTATTCTTAACAAAAGAATAAAAAATTAAAATAACCCTAATAATCCATCTTATTACATCATTACCTCTTTCTTTCCCTCTTGGGTCCTATGACCCTTCTTGGCCCAGCCACAAACTATCGGTTGGGGCATGGCTGCATCATTCCCCCATTTCAAAAGAACTCGACTCCGGCGAGTTGGCTTCAGTATAGATAAGATATAAGTCTGGATCCACCATTTTGAACTCTTGCTTAGAAATCCATGTGCTATCAGAGTATGACATACCCTTCCAATTGACTAGATATTGGCAATAAAAACCCTTTCAAGTTTGAAAGCTTTCAATCTTCAAAACTTGCTCAATTTCCTCATCTTTTTTTCTCGGTAATTACTTCATTATATCAGTTACTTCTTCTTCGACTTCTAGACGATCTCCATGAAACTCAAATAAGTTAGCAACATTAAATATTGGGGAGATATCAAATGCCTTTGGCAATTATACCTTATATGCATTGTTCTTGTATTGTTTGTAAATATGGCAAGGGCACCTTCATGTACTTGAGTTTATTATAAGTTCCCAATGGAAACCTCTCATTTCGCAAATACACAATTATTAAGTCACCCTCTTTGAAAATTTTCTCTCTTTTATGCTCATTTGAGGCTTTTTGATACTTTGCATTACTTTCCTCAATTTTTTTTTTGATTTGAGCTTACAACTCTCGAATATGCTTAGTAAAAGCATTGGCATCATCACTTATATCTTGCTTGGGATGGGTAATAGCACTAGGTCCAGCACATGATTTGGAGTCTGCCTATTAACAATCTCAAATGGTGATTTTCCTGTAGACCGATTTACTAAACTGTTGTAAGCAAACTCGGCCTGGGGCAATCCGAGGTCCCACTGAGATATGTTATCACCAACAATACTCCTCAAGAGATTACTAAGGCTCTTATTCACTATTTCTGTCTGCCCATCTGTTTGAGGATGATAAGCGCTAGAAAATTGAAGTTTAGTTCCCAAGGACAACACATGGTGACATGCTTTATCGAATCAATCCCTTCTTAAGCAAATCAACAACTTATCTATGCAACTCTTCATGTTCCATGGGGCTAATTCGATAATGAGCCAAATTTGGTAGGTTAGAACCAAGTACCAAGTCAATGTGATGCTGAATATTTCTCATTGGAGGAAGACCATCAGGTAATTTTTCAGGCATCAAATCTTTATACTTCTCAAGTAGAGGTTCAATAGACCTAAGAATTACAGTCGGTGTATAATTTTCTTTTGCAAGCAACACATAAGTCACATCCATATCCTTGCTGCCCCCTTTTAATTTTTGCACATTAAGCAACTTTGAACCCTCTTCTTTAGTGGATTTGGGTATAAGAAGTTGCTTCATAGGGTGGAGTGTGATATTAATACTATCATTGATAAACGAATAAGTGTTTGGTCTAGTTTTATCATGATCATAAAGTCATGATTTACCAAGTAATATGTGACATGCATCCATAGGTACTACATCGCACCACACTTCATCTTTATAATTAGCACCAATGAAAAAAAAGATTAAACATCGAGTAAGAACTGGTACCTCACCTCCTTACTTGAACTACTGGATGTGATATGGGCATTGGTGCTTATGCTCCTTCAATTGAAGTTTATCCACTATCTCTTTAGATATAATATTTTCACTGCTCCTACCATCAATTAGTATTGTACATAATTTGCCTCCTGATGTGCAAGTTGTTCGAAAAATATTGTGTCGCAACCACTTCTCTTCCTCACTAAGTCGTGTGGTGGATAACATGGTTCGTTGGACAACTAAGGCTTCATCCCTTTCATCTCCATACAACTCCCCAATCTCACCTTTGAAAGGCTCAGTCCCTTCATAAGAGTGGCTCGTCCCAATATCATCCTGACCTTCATAGGTGTATCCTTCATCGACTTCAACTTCATAATTTTCTTCTGCCAAGTTAACTTTGATAGGAGGTTGACGTGAGGGGCAATTGAATGCTCTATGTCCAGGCTGTTGCCACTTGAAACACACAATTTGTGTATCATCACGAGGTGTTTTAGGTGCTTCCAACACCACCTCTCCCCATATTAGGGTTTGACCTAGTTGGGAAACTCTGAGAATTTTGGTTTCCACGCCCCATAGGTGGTCTTCTAAAGGTTAAAGCTTGTTGCCTCAGTATTGAAGTAGGGCCTCTTGTCACTGAGTTGTTTCTCCCAAGGCCCAAATTGACTATTTCATCTGCTTTGAGGGTCAAAGTATAGGCATCAGACATCTTATAGATATCTTTGAAGACCAATTTATTATGAATGCCTTGATTTAGCTCTTTCAAGTAGTGACTTATTTTTCGATCTTCATACTCTTGTAAAATTGCCCTAGTTGTCAAAATATAGAATTCTTCAGTATAGTCACTTACCGACTTTTCACATTGCTTGAGGTTTTGACACCTTTGGTACAAAGTTCGGGCACAATTTACTGGTAAAACTTTTCGACGCATCTTCGTCTTCATCTTTTCCCATGAATTAATTGTTTCTTTGCCTTGTCGAAGACGATCCTGTTGCAAATTATCCCACCAAACCAATGCCTGGCCAGAAAATTTTGCGGCTATTAATTTTAAGTTTTTGTGATCTGTAATATCTCTGTATTCAAACACTTTCTCTACTTTACTTAGCCAATCAAAAAAATCGTCTGCATGCAATCGACGTGGAACTCTAGAATATCAATTTTTATTCTAGGTTCTCTTTCTCTTTCCAACAATCGAAGAATTCGTCCATTGAATTCCGACGCCACCCGAGGTTGGTTAGGAACAAGATGCATACATCTTTCATCTTTGTTGCCTTGAGTTCCAACACTGATCTCCAGATTTCTTCTATCCTGAAGCTGAGCGAACTTTTGCACAAGCTCATCTACTTTCTTAACTACGGGCATGAATTTGTCTACTCTTTCTGCTAAGGCTTGAACTACTTTAGTCAATAACTTTAATCCGTCGAGGGGTGTCTCTTTTGAAGCATCAGAACCCGCTCTGATACCAATTGATGCAAGGAGAAAATAAAACCAAAAAAATAATTAAAAAAAAAGAAATATTGAGAGAATATACCATCTCTCAAAGGTTTGCAAGGGAATCCACCCCCAAAACAATCTCTTCACGAGACCAAATTCTATTAAACTCATTCACTAATTTATAATGAAAGGAGATTTCCCTCTAAATAGACGAAAAAGAAGATAAACAATAACTAAACAAAAAAAACCTCTCTCTACATATGGACTTTTCCTACTTTATTTATCCTCCCTATTTTCTCTCTCTTAACTTCACATGCCAAAGATTTTCTTCTAAAATAGTTAGCCCAAGTTTTACTCAAAGCCTCCCGATGTTGGTTATTGTTTAAAAGATAAACCCTCTAGATTTAACCTTATCCTATTTATAATCCTCAAACTAACCAATCCAATTGATCAATATAAAGCACAAGATAAACTCATGCCCACCTAATTATCGCTGCATCACTCTCTCTCTCTCTCTATCTTTTTTTGTTGGGGCAAAGGCCTGCCCCTACCCCTCTCTCTCTCTGTTGGGGCAAGGGCCTGCCCCAACCTCTCTCTTTCGTTGCTAGGGCACCTCTATCTCTCTGTTGGGACCTGCCTCAACCTCTCTCTATCTGACTCTCCCTCTCTCTCTCATTCTCTATTTGTGGGGTTGGGGCCTGCCCCAACATCTCTCTCTCTCTTCGTTGGGTCGGCGGGACGGTCGTCCGACCCAACTACTCTCTCTCTCTCTCTCTCTCTCTCTGTGTGTCTCTCTATCTCTCTCTAGACCACGCCACAACCTACTCTATCCTCCTCTCTCTCTCTATCTCCCTCGCCACCCTCCTCTCTCTCTCTCTTTCTCCCTCCCTCTCTCTATCTCCTCCTCTCTCAGAGTGTAAATAAGAAAATGCCAAAGATTTGAAAAGGAAATAAAGAAAATCAAAAGCAAGAAGGAACTCTGAACTTTTTACTTAGCACTTCCACCTTTGCCCTCACATTCATAAACCTCCACGACATAGACTACCCTACCAGATTCTCCCAACGATATTCACCATATTCTTTCAATTATTCTATGTATTTTTACTTCAGGCTTAGATTTTCACTTAATCAGAATTATGGTTTGCTCTACAAATGGACCATGGTTCTGGTCTAGGTTTAGCAAAAGCTTCTCTTTGTGTAAAATCGAGGGTTAGGTTTAGGAGGGAGGTGTTCCAAATTAGCAGTTGTACCTTCTTTTTCACTCGTACCAGTAGAAAGAGAGGCTATTAAAGAAATTTTAGAGAGAAAATAACTCTTTGAGAAAATAATCGTGCCCCATACAATTCTTGTGGTGGTTCTTTCATTGTATATATAATAGTAATATAATGGTGTAATATATACTTTTATATCTTGTTACATGCAATATACATTTTCCTATCTTGTTACATTTTCCTTTCAAAATGAAAGAGCAAGTCACTTTCCTATATTGTTTGAATTTTGTTTCTATTAGCTATTATTTCAGTTGAATGGATTTTGAGGGGTTCGATTATTGGTGGAGATGGTTTCTCCTTCTTGTCTTTCATGTCTCTTTACCCTTACGCAGCAATTTAAAATCTCATTCCCTTTTAGCACTAATGTTCCATCCAATTTTATCTAGCCACAGTTATCAAAACTGGACTGAACCGATGATCTAACCAACAGTCAATGCCTTGACTGGTTTGGTCTAAATTAAAACTGGGTTTAGTCACATTATTGTTTGGCCATTTTTTGCAAGTTTGAGTAGCTGGATTTGATTGATTCAACTAGCCAAATAGAGTGGGCAACTTTTATTTATTTATTTTTTGATATTTTTAAAATCTAGTCAATCAGATCCCATGTCGACTGATTTAATGGTGGTTGGGCCGATTTTAACTTAATCAAAGCTCTCACCAATTTGATAGCAACATGTGAGGATTGAACAAGTAGTGTTTTGTCCATTCCTTGCTTTTCTCTTTCAATCACTGACCAATGTCTCCCTCCCCCTCTCTCTCTCTCTACCTAAAGTCGTTCTATTCATTTTGATCTTAGTGGAGAGAAGGAAACCGGGTCCTGGGTGTCCTTGTTCCCAAGTTGACTTTTGAGGAAAATCTGCAATGTCCAAGTCAATGGACGATGTGGATGTAATTTACTTACAACTTACCTTAGTTGGGCAAAAGTGTTATGCAAATATTTTCCTTTATTTAAAGAACTAGATTTAATATCTTGTGATTTTAAATAATTTTTTTTATGCGCCTTAAACTTGTTTGTTAATATACTTATAATCTTATATTTCATTACTATTTTTTCTGTATTTTGAAGAAAATATGTTTACTAACATGAACCCAACATTGCTTATTGTCTTGAAAATTTATAGAGTTTATATTGTAAGTGTTTCAAAATTAGTTAGACTGACATGCAATTTTAGTAATAATAGGAGTAGAAACGACGAAATAACTAAGATTGATAGCCAAAAAATACCTAAAAGAGAGTATTTTCATTATCTTGGGTCAGTTATCCAATAAAATGAAGAGATTGATGAAGAAATCACACATAAAATTAGAGTTGAGTAGGCAAATTGAGATGTGCTACTATAGTTTTATGTGAAAGCCACGTACTAATGAAGCTCAAGGGAGAGCCTATAAGACATTTGTAAGACCAGTTTCTCTTTATGGAACAGAATGCTAGATGGTCATTAAACAACATACCCATACGATGAGTGTAGCTGAGACGAGAATGTTGAGATGGATGAGTGGCAAAATAAGAAATGATAGAATTCGGAATGAATACATTCGATTGAACTTAGGAGTGACTCCAATAGGTGACAAGATGGGGAAAAGTAGATTTAAATAGGTTGTTCATGTACAGCACATGCCCAATACAACATCGATTAGAAGGTGCAATTTGGTGCAAGTGGAGGGCTCTGTGAGTGCAAAGGGAAGACCCAAATGGACATAGATGGAAGTAGCGAGAAAAAATATAGGGACTTATTGTCTTAATAAGGGTATGGTCATTGATAGAGCAGAATAGCGGAATAGGATTTATGTAACCAACTCTAAATAGTTGAGATAAGTCTCAGATAATGATAATGATGGTAATGTATTTTAAGAGTAGATTTTTACACTTTAAAAAATTGCTAATGACTTCTTTTTTAGTTAATAAAATTTTCATAAGTAATGTCAATTTTTTATTTTCCAATATTTAAAATCTTGTATTATAATTATAATTTCAAAATAAATATTTCATGTAAATACTTTTGAAAATTTTAAAATATAAATATCTAATATTTAAGTACCATAAACTTTTATTATGAATCTTTAAATCTTTAAAATAAGGGAAATTTATCCAACCACCTAACATAGTAATTAACTCAGGCGGCTTTTTGAACTTAAATCTAAAGAAATGGATAAGATGTTAGAGTGTTGAAGAAGTTCTAGGTAATTGTGCTTGATTAACTAGAGAGACCTATAGAGTAAATTTATATATATATATATATTAGTTTTTTAGTTTTCTATATTTGTTTGGATAAAATATCAATTAAAACATAACTGTGTATTCAAATGTGCATAGGTAATATTCACAAGAGTTCTAATAAATGATGTGTATATAGAAAGCCGTATTTTTCGTGTATTCTCCCACTTTTCCCAATAAATTAAAGAGAGAGGGATTGAGAGAGAGAAGCATCATAGAAAAGCCTTGGATTTTAGGTGCTGGACAATGGGCCAAAGAGAGAGAGATATTTGGTAATAGTGAGAAGTGAAGAACATGCCCCAAATTGTAAAACACAAGTACAACAATTTAAGCAATGTTACATGATAAACTTTATTGTCCTTCAAAATTCAAATTGTCTCTAGAAAATGTCAATCACAACCCAAAATGAGTATCCAAAACAAGATTTCACAGGTTCACGAGATGTCTTGAGCAATACAATTATGAAAATGAAAAAGATGAGAAACAATAATAAAGACATCATCCATAAAGGAAAAAAACATCATCCATAGAGTATCATTCTATCAAAGACATTAACCATGATAAAACCATAAAAGCAAAACAAATCATCCATATAGTATCATAGAGAAATATCCATACCATGAAAGAAAATTACAATAACCAAAATACAAAATAAAGGTCATTGACCACATAAATAACAGTTCTAAAAAGTAATACATAAACAATCCAAGATCTATTGTAGGCATTGCATCTCAATATCCAAGAAAGCCTTTTGATGCCTTCGCTCTGTCAGGTTTAATACTATCTCCGCCTTTATGGCATCCTGAAAGATCATAGTTGCCTTCAAGAGAACTTCATCATCAATTTCCCCTTCTTTCTACATAGCTTCAACAAGCGTAATGCAATCCTTCCTGGCCTTGGAAGCATCTTCCACGACTGAAGTATTGTTGTTTGGTGTGCTGCCACTCGCTAACGCCTTCATGCTCTCGGCCATCTTTGTCATAGCTACAACCATCGCCTCAATGGGGGTTGGTTGCCTTGTTCTGCAATGTTGAGATGTCGGAGTCCGGGAGCATTGCCTCTTTGTCCTAGATGATAATCTCTTATCAGACGTGGATGAGCTAGATTCATCCTAGACTTCCATGGGGCGGGGAAAACAGATGACCGAGTGTTAGCCCCTTGTGTGTCGCTCATGCTTAATAAACCAATAAGGCCATATATTGAGTGGACAAGTGTTCATGTATTCTTGTTTATGCACAAAGTATTTTGGCATAAACTCCATTGTATTTAAAAACCAAGAAACTCCTTAAACTTGCAGCTCTTTTGCACTGTCCTAGCAAGCAAGCAAGCTCATAGTCAAGTATTAATCAAATCACGCCTATTAAGTGTTGGAAATGGTTACTGGACAATTCGCAGTTCCTAATGTTTTTATTGGTCATGATCAACATTTCATTGCCTCTTTGTGCATATCAATTAAATGGTTTATTTTTCCATGTCTATCCATCATTGCATATCTGAAGTTCCTAGATGCACCCAAACAAATTTCCATCGACGTATTATATATGATACTTATATACTTCTTCTTTTTTTGAGTGAGACAGTGGGGAGAGGGCCTCTACCTTTGATAGGAATTGAGCTTAGGACATAGCATTGCAAATCGTCAAGCGCTAACCAATTAAGCCCAGGCTCTTAAAACATAAAAAATGAACATCATAAAGATCATGCAAGCAAGTTTATTGTGGATTCTACAATGTGGATGAAAATTTATAGAAAGGGAGAAAAAACAATTTTACACTTCGACCTTAGTATCATGTTAAACCTCTAATCCATAATAGAAAGTATTTACCTCTGGACAAATAAGTGAGTAGGCATGAACAACTACTTGCAGTTATCCTCTTCTCCCCTGCACAACTGCATAAAATTGTCATACCATGGAATATCTTTGGCCCCTCTAGGGGATAGGGGATGCATCAGAGAGAGAGAACCATTTTCCTATTAAGCAAGCCCACTCATATTCATGAATTAACCAAAATAGAGAAGAGAAAGAAGACCCATGTAAATTTTCATATAAGTACTCAGAAAAAGCACTCTTAAATTAGAGACAGAAACACTTTTTCTAAGAAGCATTCATGAATTATCCAAAACAGAGAATAGAAAGACGTCCCAATTCAAAAAACAATACCAGTATTCAATAAAATCAATCCTAAATCCGAAAGAAAACCATTTTCCTAACAAGCAAGCCTACCAATAATTCATGAATTAGTGAAAACAGAGAAATGAAGATCCATTTCAAACCAGTTATCAATACAAGGTCCCTGATTAGAGGGAGAAAACCATTTTCTTAGCGAATTAATGACAACAGAATAAATAGAAGACAGTTAAAAAATGCAAAGCAATATCGAACAAAAGCAATCCTAAATTAGAGAGATAAAATACAGAATTACCAGTGGGGACTAGAGACAAGGTTAGAGATGTTTCTTGCTCTGGATACGCCACAAAATGCCTCAAGAAATCAAGTGGGTTCTAGGTTAAAAGAAATTCGACAAAAAAATTGTTCCAAAAATTATGATTGTAGAAAATTTAAATGTTTAACTATATATAATTCCACAATGAGAAAATAGAGCTCTGTTTCAGTATCACTACAGAGATCAAAAAATCCCTTCAAAGTTTTTTAGCTATTCAAACAAAAACCTATAATTATTTTTCAGTACTAGCCATCAGAGCAAAAACTATACTAATCCAAATATCAACACACAGAAGAGCATCGTAGCATGAGCAATGACCATCACACAAGAAATGCTCCTTATTTCCAAAACCCAAAGTTCAGCCTCATTGATCTCACGAGAATGAAGAGGACCAGAGGTAGACGAGATCGTCATGCACCCATATCCAACAATTAAGCCCTTGACACTCCCATCGAAATTAAGCTTGACCCAGCCCACAAGGAAGGCTTCCAAACAAATCTCAAAGGCTTGTGGGCTTCCAAACAAATATCAAAGGTTTAGGATAAGATTTATAGACCATTAGGTCGCAACCTTAAAATGTAGAATTCCAGATGCACCTCAGAAATCCATCAGAAAAGGTTGTTTTATTGTTGAAAAACCTTCTAATTCATCATGTCAAGATGTATGAATATGATGAAAACAAAAATTTTGAGTCACATAAATGGTGCACCGTGCAACATATTATCTAGACCGTCAATTTTCAAGATTTCATATGTTCATATATCTACTTGATTTTAACCATTTTTGGAATTTCAAATTTATAATTAAATATAATAGTAGATTTAAGATAATTCTAGGAAATTTTTATACCAAAATTACATGTTATGATAAAATTCAGAGTTGCGCCTTAATTGGATTGTTTAAGGTTGCGAGCTTATACAAACCACACCCAATATGAAATGCTTCGTAGGTAAAAATTACAAAGAAGGTAGGTCAACTCTTATATTTATTTATTTATTTTCAAAATTACTCCTCGGTCTAAGGAAAAAGCAAAAAAAAAATTAAAATTCGGTGCGACGATTGTCAGACTGAGGGGCAATTTTGAAAATAAAAAAATACAAGTTGTCCTACTTTCTCTGTAATTTTCACCTATAAATGAAGTATTTAGTATTTTAGAAGAAAAAAATTAGGGTTCATACGTAAATCACTCTTTTTTTTATTGTATCACTTCTGTATATCAAACATGGAAGTTGTATAGAAATGGGGAAGTTCCATCTTCCTCCCCAAACTTCCAGTTAGCAAACATGCCCTATGTGTATAATTATCGTCATACGATTTTTTTTCCTCAATAACATAAAACAAATCTATAGTATATAGTAAATAAGATACTTTATTCCTCCAAAGTGAGAAATTATAACCGTTGAGCTTATCCATCCTTACTAAATCAATCAATAGAGCTCCAGGATTAGCTAGTTTTTATACAAGTTAAAAACCCTTTCACTCTGATACCAATTGTTAGCTTAAATACTGCGGATCATTTTGGTTTTCAAGAGTAAATAGAGCTATAATAACATGCAAATTTTGTTTTGAACTTGACCAGAAAAATCAACAAACACATGATATACAACTCTTTCTTATGTCTATAAAAAAAAAAACAATCACAAATAGCTTGCTATAAATTTATGTAGGACTCTAAAAATGATGTACTAAGGTCACTAACTTTGTCGGGCACAAAATAATTAAAACCCAAATTCGATTGCAAGTATTGTGAACCTCATCCACACAACCCCAAGCTAATTTGTAGCAAGCATATACACATTAAAACCCAACACAAAGCATTCTAACCTAAAACAATGCCCTAAAGTTTTCTCAGTGCTCATGCAGCTTTTCCCCAACTTCAAATGGTATTTTGGATATAAAATATAAATAAAATCATAGATCACCAAATTTGTAGAGACTTACAAGCCCTGTTCTATTCCTTTCTAGAGAGAGAAAGTTGTTGAGATTGAGTTTTCCATGAGTATATTGTAAGAGAGGGAAGATAAGCTTGCTGTAAAACAAGAGTTAGAAATAATCCAAATAGAAAGTGTTGAGAGGCAACACGGTGCTGTAATCTTATCACGTGATGTTGAATGGCTCTCACAGATATGAGAGGCATGTCCATATACCCAGCTTACGAGGAAGCTTAAGACTGATAAAGAGGTTTTAGACCGATAAAAGGCCTAAACCTCCCCAAACCATTTCCCATATATAGCCATTAAGGGAAATAGAGAGAGCGAGACTTGTAGAGACAGAATGACTAAGTGTTGTTCCTCAATGGCCACTTGTCCCTCTCTTCCGGTGTATTTTTTTTTTTCCTTCTAAATTCATTTGTTTCCTTTTAAAATATTCGTAAGTGATGCAGGAAAAGAAAAGAAAACAAATTAAAACTGTGCCCTTATTTTGCAAATATTTTAGAAACACATTTTTTTTCTTCTTCAATATAGCATACACACCTTCAATATAGCATACGCACAAATGTATATTTTGTATTTAGATAAGAGATCCATATGCATGGATGGTGGCATGGACCCAATATGGATACGGCGGAAACCTTTGGGAAACTATATTCACAACACACTTTGCTGAATGTAAGCGCTCCCTACATTTACACATTCCAACTTTCGCATTGTGTTCAGTTTAAAAAATAGATCGACTCAGAACGATCACTACAAAAACCGTTTTGGATCGGTGGATCGGCAATCCTAATTGAAGAATCAGGAGGATCAGCAAGTTGTGGCCCAAATTGTTTCTATAAAAAATTATTAAAAATACTGTTTTTTGAGTTTCCAAAAATATTAGAAGTAGTGTAATATATATTTTTATTTTTGTACAAAAATACATAAATATTGAAACATCATCTTTTCTTTCTATCTGATATGGAACATGGATAACACAATAAATCTTAGCACTATGTCCTCTTTCCTTTCTATCCAGTAATTAATCTTTTTTGTATCATATCAACCAACGGCACTCCTCTTTCTCTTTTATTGGCCAACGAAATAAAAAAATAAAAAAAAAAACCAACGCTCCCCATTGGGTGGCTATGTAATAAGTTACTGATATACCCACTCAATAAATTATAGAAAAGGCTTAGGCTTATTTTTGCACCTTCATATATTTTTTAGTAATATTAGGCAATTTAAACGAAACATGAAGTTTATTTTTTTCATTATTGTACTAATACAAAACTTTTTATAATGTGCTGTGCAATATGCTACAATCAATATTGATAATTCCTTGTTGATAATGAATTTATTCTCAGTCAAGTTCTAAGAGGGAGAAAGTTAGTGCGATGTAAATTAGTCTCATATGGGGCATTGTAAAAAGGATAACGGGGGCTAGTGCTATTACTTTTCAATAGATTAGTGTGGGGAGATTTTGGATTGGGCGATTTCGATCCGAATTGGTTTTTTTTAAAACCTTGGCTCAACCTATTCACTCTTTGGATGTTGCATTTGCATAGCCTACGTGACTTCTTATACAATAAATATGTAAAATGTGGTAAATTTTATTTATGTTTCTTTCGTGTTGAACTGTCGATAATCAAACTCACAACTATTGATAACACAATTTTTTCTCTTCTCATAGATTACTTAGGGCATCTATTTTCTTTAGTTTGAATGTTAACTTGGGGACTTGGAGATAATAGAACTCTAGACTCTGTTTCCTGCTGATGCATTTAATTTTCACATTTGAAAAAACTAAAGAGGATGAACTTGTCTATTTCTATGGCATTAACAATAACCCACAAGACTTGGAATTTCTCAAGCAAATCTTGACTTATGAAGTTAAAAAAAAAAAGAGAGGCAATGATAGATCGAGAAAAGGGGTACCGATGTATTGAGTTTTATTCTTACCATGAATAAGAGCATGTTTCCTGCTGAACTACTAAGAAGACAAAAAAAAAACCAAAAAAATTTAATAAAAGTAGTACTTTTGAAATCATAATAACGTTAAAATATCATTATCGACAAATAAAGTTTTGTCACTCTTCAATTGAATGGGCTTTTGGGACATCTATTAAGAAAGGACAGCCCACGTGAATAGAAAGTTTCCCCTTTATTGTCCGACAGTATACAATGCATATGGACCTCTTTGGCACGTTCGGAGTGAGTTTGCATTGATTGAGCAAATGTTATTCCGGCCAAAATTAAGCACCACTAAAAGTAAATCCAAGTACTTTTCTAAGTTGAAGTCAATGTTTCAGCCCGGACCGGTCCGGTGGAGTAAATCGTCTACTCATTGATTCGTGTCGTGATCTAATTTTGCTTAGATCAATTTAAATTGGTGATCTAAAAAATTCTAAAAAATAAATAAATAGAGGTTACACTATTGTGATACAAAGGGGACCTAAAAAAGTACTAAATAAGCATAACAAATAAAAGAAATAAAATATATAACGAGTTTTCAGGGGAAATCAAGCCAAAACCCATACCATCCCAAAATCGGTTAGGTCCTAACTGATTGCCAATCCTGATCGGAAATCTGGATAAAAAATTGTTTGGATTTTGAAATACTAGTTGAAGTCAAATACCATTTTTAACCAAAGTTGACAGATGAAAATTCAAAAAATCACTTTAATTTTTTTATTTATTTTTAAATAGGTTATCTCTTTAGGAATTGGGTGAGTGTGGCGTGAATGTTTTTGTTAGGGGTTAGGATAAGCTATCTCTTAGTTGGTTTTAAAGAGATAAGTTAGGCATAATTGGATTTTTAGGATATACACTTTAGACTTATCTAAGATGTCTTGTGCTTACAATCTAGGAAGAAATATTTATCTTGAATCCGTAGATATTCATTTTTCAGGATATACAATTTAGGCTTATCTAAAATGTCCAGCGCTTACAATCTAGGAAGAGATTTTTATCTTGAATACCTAGATATTCATGTGATGAAGATAATGAAAAGGAAGAGATTTTTATCTTGAATACCTAGATATTCATGTGATGAAGATAATGAAAGAGAAAATAGGGAGATGAGAGAATGAAGAGAGTTGAATAAAGTTGATCTTTTGATAAGATGTTTTTGGGGTGGATTGTTGTTGTTGTTGTTATTATTATCATTATTCTATTGTTCTTCTAATATTCTCAATTCTTTCTTTATTTTCTGGTAAAGATATTTTTTCTTCTATTACTTTATATTTTACTTCTTCTTTTAGTTGGCATAGAAATTTTTCTTTATTTTCTATCTTTTGCTTAATATAATTAATTTCTTTCACTTTTGGTTTATCTATAAAATCAAATTTTACCTTATGTCCTTCTAGATTTGATTCAATTACTGTGCTATCTATTTTCAAGGGATATAATAAATTTAAAAAAGGAGTGCCAAGTATAACTGCTTAGCTTAATCCTTTTACCATTATGAAAGGCGTTTCAAAGCAACTTCCATTATTACATATTGCAGTATTGGACAATTTATAATTAATTATTAATCTGCTACCATCTGCCATATTAAGTATTTGCGTTGTTTTACTAAAGTATTTCGTAGGAACCAGTCCTTCATTTATACAATTAAGATCAGCTCCTAAGTCTATTAATGCTAAAGATTGAAAACTGTATTCTTTATGTACTATTATTCTAATTAGAGTAAACCATTTTTGAGTAATCACTTTATCTAATAAGTTAAGATAATTGTTATCAGATATAGGCTTTTTTGCTGTGTCAGATGACTCTGGAGTATCAATTATTGGAGATACTATGGGAGGAATAATGTTTTTGTGTGAATTTAAAAGATCATCAAATTCTAACTCATCATCAGAATTAGTTTCAGAAAAATCAGTAGTCATTTCTAAAATCCTTATTCTATTTTTAAGGTGCTGAATTTCATATTTTACCTCGTTTATCTCTTGTCTTAATTCGGAAATAGAAGGTTCTTTATGAACAATATCTTTTTTATTAATCCTTTTGAGTATTTCAGCCATACTATACTCTTCCTGGGTTTTAACCAAACGGGCTAGCTTCTTTTTTTATTTAGCCATTTGTATTTATTGTGTCAAAGCTTCTCTTTTGGCTTCTGGATCAACTATTTTATCTATTAGATCTATAATTAAATTTTCTTCATTTGTAAGTGTAGTAACAGACTTACAGAAACAATCTTCCATATCTTCATCCGAGTCTGAACTACTCAATATTAAATTTTCATCCTCTATTCTTCCAACAAGGGACTCAGTTTCTGAGGTTGAAGTATCTGATTCTTCTTCTATCTGAAGTATATCATATATATGAGTTTTTATCTCTTCTTCAAGTTGTAAGGCATTGATTTCTTTTTAATTCTACAATTATTTTTATAATGTCTTACTTTCCCCTAATTATAACATGCTGGGATTTTTCTCTTTCCTTTTTTGAATTTGGTTTTTGGGGCAAATTTTTTTGTAAATTTTTCCTTAATATCTTTTCTCTGGCCAAATTTGGATTTCTTGTTTTTATTTTTCTTTTTATAAAGTTTATCAGATGGGGATATAGTATTATAACCAAATTGTTCACATAAATCACCTAATTCTTTTTTACCAGTCATTCTCCTTTTTAATTTTAGGTTAGTACACAAAGCAAGAGCTTCTGCGCAGATTTCTGTAGATAATTCTCCAAGGGTATAAAGAGAATATGGAAATATTCCTCCATTCTTATTTTTTAATCTATTTTTTACCCTTTCAGCAAATAGGTATGGAAATCCTGCTATGAATTTTTCTTTCCAATGGTCCGCACTACTATCTTCTCGTGACAGAAGTCGTGAGAAAAATACGTCTTTATACCATTTGTAGTGGGATAATGTTGAACACCTTAAATTAGATAGTAGATCTTCTGACCTAATATCTAACAAGGAAGTACTCCCCACAAAATGAAGAGTTATTGTACAAATAAGTGTACTGACTGCGTCACTTTCACTATAGGGTATGTCTTGATTGAATTCATTTTTTATTGTCCAGTGTCTTATAGCATTTAAAATTTTTTGTTTTAAGGATTCACTCATATGGAAATCCCACCATCCTCTCAACCATCCTGTAAATCCACAGACAATGGCTTTGGCCACTTCTTGGTCATGATTTCCTGCTATCTTGCAGGCAGTAGCATACATGGTTATATGCTTCATGGTATCAAATATTTGATGGTCTGACATATCATCAATATTCAAATCAACAATTGTCCTACTCGAGTAGGATACAGTACTAGAAATCAAATCCTCTTCAAATTGTATATCAAAAGGTGTTGGCCTAGTATGATACATTCTAGATTGGGCAGTAGGTCTCAATTTTCTTCCATAATCTATTCTATTAATATTATCTTCTTTGAAGGCTTCCTCTATTTTAGATATTTCATTGTTATTTAATGATAAGTCTTCTTGAAGTACCATGGCCTCAAATTCGACAACTATTCCTTTACCCTTTTTGTCTTTTATACTTAAGTGGGATAATATTTTTACTAATTTATCCACCAATTCTTTATTCTCCTCTTTCCTCTTTATTCCTTTCAAATTGAACATTGTTTCATTAATCTCAGGAGGAGGTTTGAATAATACGGCCTTCTTTTCCTCATGTATTTTCTTTTGAGGCTTTCTATTAAATTTTCAATTCTAGTTGTTTCCTTACCAATGGATTGTTAACAAAGGTCAGTGTAATTATTTTGTTCTATTATATGTTGGATCATTTCAATCTTATGGCCACGCTCATTAATGGTTATTTTATATGGAGAGGCATTTGTTTCGGGTTTATCTTTTAAAATTCCTTTTATCTGAAGACCTTTTTCAGGAGGATGTATGCCTTGTATTTCCTCACCGTCTGTTGTATAGAAAGTTTGATATTGGTTTTCTAAAGTATTTATTTCAAAATTAGGGATGGGGATATCGTTTTCTTTGAGGGTTGATTTTAACCAATCAAAGAATCCTATATTTTGTTTATTCTTTCTATAAATTTATTGTTCCTTTTATGAAAGGCAGCCATAATTCTTGCAAGAATTCTGCAAGGTACCATTCTCTTAGTTTTCTATTGCTTTCAGACATATAGTCATTTTTTAAATATTCTATATCAACTTTTTCTTTTTTTTTGAAGTATCAGGACCTGAAAGTCAAGGTCTGAGAATGTGAGTTCACGTTCTGATGGACTAGGATCACAAGGTTTGTATACATGGATATGTATATTGCTGTTAGTTCTCGTTAATCCTTGGATTAAGGGTTTATCTTGTAAAGATGAGGTAGAATGTCTAGATAGTACAGGCATTCTCCTAGGAAGTCTTATTATATCATCTGAAAAATTTAGCCTGACTCTTCTATTAGAACTGAACTGAATTTCGATATTTCCATCTGGATGTTCAATTATTTGATCTGGTTCATTATTGACGGGGGTTCTGTATTGTTGATTTTCATTATGGATAGACCAGTTTTATGGGAGAACTATTTGGCACCAATTAACTGATTTTGGAATGACAGTATTGGATTTTTCCATGTTTGTTTGGAAAAATAATGTGTGTCCTTTGGTATCCATTTGTAAGACATTTGGATTTAAAGTATTCATAACTTTATAACATATTCTATAAATTAAAGCTATATTTTGGGATCCTGGATTCATATCAAACCCTTAAGTTTTCATATTAAGGGTAAGTACTTTAAAGAGGTTGGATCAATTAGAGAAACTGAATAATTGATTATATAAATAAACAAATACACAATTGGAACATACCAAGAGTTCCTATCATAGATATTTATAAGAAAGGCACTTTTGAATTTAAAATTAGCTATGGCATAAAAACAATGGAACAAAGCATATCAATAGATAATAATCAGGAAAGTTTTCAGTTGTTATCAAAAAAAATGATTCAAAAACATAGGGCTAAGGAATACAAATATTTGCACATAGGATTAACAGTTAAACCCTTAACTAGAATAGGCTTGAATAATTCTATACAATTATGCCTTCGTGATAATAGACATAATAAATTTATGGCTTCCCTATTAGGAGTTGTAGTGTCCAGTCTATGTATTGGTCCTGTTTATTATTACTACTATTATTATTATTATTATTATTACTATTATTATTATTACTATTATTACTATTATTACTACTACTATTATTACTATTATTACTATTATTACTACTGTTACTATTTTTACTATTACTATTATTACTATTACTATTATTACTATTATTACTATTGTTACTATTATTACTATTATTACTATTATTATTACTATTATTACTGTTACTATTATTACTATTACTACTATTACTATTATTACTATTATTATTATTATTATTATTATTATTATTATTATTAT
>NW_006499913.1:3548725-3581315 GCF_000471905.2 Amborella trichopoda | reverse complement strand
TTATTATTATTATTATTATTATTATTATTATTATTATTATTATTATTATTATTATTATTATTATTATTATTATTATTATTATTATTATTATTATTATTATTATTATTATTATTATTATTATTATTATTATTATTATTTTCTCCATGGCACTATCTTTGAAGTTCTAAAAGGGACATTGACAAACACACTATAGCAAATTTTATACACTATTGTGCTAAAAAATAGAATTGATGATCTTTCTCAAGCATGAACAGAACTCTTTCTCACTCCTTGAGATTTTGGGAGCGCGCCTTTCATGCTCCATCACACATTCACTCGCACCTTCCACCCACTCTCTGTAATGTAAGCATAGTTGGGAAAAGGTTTCTTCTCTCTCTCGGAACCACGGCACCTTTTTTTCTCCATAAAAAGCTCTTTGGAAGGTCCACCACAAGAGTAAGCACTTTCTCTGACAGCTCTTTCTCACGAAAATATATTAATGACCTCTTTTGGCACCATAGGGGTACGACTTCCTCCTTGAACAAACATGAGAAAGTGGTGATCCATAAGGAAAGTTCTCTTCTAGATAGAGCTTTCCCATAAATCAAATGTGCTATGAGTCTATGGCCACCGTGTTGCTAAGTTAAGTTTTAAAGGAAACGAAGATGCTTGTATAAGACATCCTTCTTATTGTAAAAATAAGGCTCATCTTTAAATTTTACTTTGAGAAGTGTAGTTCGTGTGGCAAAACCCTCATGATGGCTTGAAAATCTATTTTTATTTCTAGTCATAAAATTTAAAATTTTAAAAACAATACGGATTAAGCAGATCTATAAATATTTGAAAATTTTGAAACATACGATCCAAATAACTTGTTACAAGATGCTCTATTTTTACTCGAGATTCTTTTTTTTCATTATATCCAGCACATCTTAAGGATGAGATGATGAATTGAAAGGGTACTCTCTTCTAAATCACTTTTGAGGTACACCTTATTTTAATAGTATAGCTCGCAACTTTATACAAAATTTTTCCTAAAGGAAATTTTACTTGGGCCTCCAAACCTCAAAATCCAATCCATAAAGCAATAAGTTTATATGAGGGCGAGGCCCTAAACACTCAAATTAAGGTGCACCTCTAAAACTACTAGAAGAGATTGTTTCGATATCCAATAATTTTCAAATTGATTATCTCGACCTCAAAATGTGTGGATACGAGAAAAAATGGATTTCAAGTGTTGAAAATAGTGCATCTTGTAATGAATTTTCAGACAGTCAATTTTCAAGATTTTCAAGTGTTCATAGATTTGCGTGATCTACACTATTTTCAAAGCTTTAAATTTTATAATTAGATATGACAATAAATTATAAGGTCATTACAAAGATTCCTAGTACTGAAACATCTTTCTATACTATTTGAAGGTGCACCTTACTTTGATTGTTCAGGACTTCAGCCTTGTACTGATTTTGGTTTAGATTGTAACCATTGTAGGAAAAATCGAATTGGAATGGTTAACTGTACATGGGCTTGGAAGCGGTTCAACTAGCATAACTAATAAATCAGCCGGTTCAACCATTCTAGTCGAGCAAGCCCTGGGCGGTCAAAGAAGTGTAAAATAAAAAAATACATTAAAACCTAATAAAATAGGAAAATAATATTTAAAGAGTGATTAAACAAAGCACATCCAAATGAAGTTGAAAAGTAATAAAAAATCGATTTGTGCTGAGGGGTATTTTTTATTTTTTTTCAAAAAAAGATGGGAGAATGTAAAAAAGTTTGTATAGAGAGCCGAGGCTCTAAACAATCAAAATAAAGCACACCTTCAAATAGTGTCAAGAAATGTGATTTCAATACTGAAAATCTTTGTGATAGCCTTAAAATATATCTTTATCTTTAATTATAAAATTTAAAGCCTAAAAAATAGTGTACATCGAGCAAATCTATAAAAATTTAAAAATCTTGAAAATTAACAAATCAAAAATGCATTACAAGATGCAATATTTCCAAAGCTCGAAATCCATTTTTTTTCTCATGTCCATAGATCTTGATGTCGAGATGATCAATTTGAGGATATTTGGGCATCAAAACAACCTCTTTTAGTGAAATTTTTGATGTGGGCTCTAATTTGATTGTTTAGAGCCTCGACTCTATATAAAAAATTTCAATGTAAAAATAAGCCAAACAATTTCTAACCTTTGCGATAATGATGAAAACATTAAAAAATGCATTACAAAGAAAACTCCTTATTTTTGCAGATTTTATATATCTTTTAAAATTATTTTTAAAAATACCCAACCGGTCACCAAAATCGGCCGAAACTGGGATCGGCTAATGACAGTTCCGATCTAAGCAGCCAATTACCGGTTAGACTGCCTGATTTTTCTTTCAATGATTGTAATACTTAAATTTGAACTTTGTATTCTATAATGGAACCGGTTTCTTTGTGGCCAAGCCCACATATGTAGAAATGTAGGCCTCTTAATAAATCTAGTTTTAAGATGGATTTTAAGACTTAATTTTTAAGGACACGTATAGAGATCATGGATATGAAAAGATGAATAAATTTTAAAAATTAAAAATAATAATTCTAAAGATAAAAAATTTGGACCTAGTTTTCATTGTTTTTAGATGGACCATCTACTTGCATCTGTCTTTAAAATGGATGCTTTGCACTTTCTTGACCACATATGTAGAAATGTGGTCCACCCCGCTTGAAACAATTTTCCTTCTATAATATAAGAGGATAAAGTTCTATATGGCCCAAGCTTTATGAAAACAAAATAAAGCATCATCTCAAATCCTCATTCGGAAAATTCTTTTGGCATTGGAAATCTTAATGATAGCTCTAAAATTAATTTCTAACACCGGCAATAAAATTTAAAACTAAAAAAATGGTACAGATCTTGCAGATATGTGAATTCTTATTTTGAGGGGAAAATGGATGATTTAGATGATTTGTTGCAATATACACTATTTTAGAATTTGAAATCCTAATTTTTTTATACAACCATAATATTTAAGCTGAGATAATCGATTTAAGGGTTTCCAATGATCAATTTTATTGCAATTTTTGATGAGTTATGAAGTGAGGCATTACTTATTTTGATAGGGCTGCAGCCCTATCAAAACCATTTTTAATATAAGATCTACTCACTTTTACACAATGTCCCAATCACTCATAGCTATCAAATAGATCGTGTAAATACAATTTTTTTTTGTTTTTACAAGATGGTCACTATCTCTCCAACCCCTTGAACTTAATAAGACATCTAAGGGTAACCATTTTCAATATAAGATCTGCTCTCTTTTACACAAGATGGCCCCAACAACTCGTAGCCATCAAATGGATCGTGTAAATACAATTTTTTTTCTTTTTTACAAGATGGTCACTATCTCTCCTACCCCTCGAACTTTGAATAAGACATCTAAGGGTAACCATTTTCAATATAAGATCTACTCTCTTTCACACAAGACGGTCCCAATCACTCTTGGCCATCAAACGGATCGCGTAAATACAATTTTTTTTCGTTTTTACAAGATGGTCACTATCTCTCCTACCCCTCGAACTTTGAATAAGACAGCTGAGGGTAACCATTTTCAACATAAGATCTACTCTCTTCTGCACAAGATGGTCTCCATCACTCGTAGCCATCAAATGGATTGTGTAAATACAAAATTTTTTCGTTTTTACAAGATGGTCACTATCTCTCCTACCCCTCGAAATTTGAATAAGACAGTAACCCTTTTGAACGTCAATAGTAAGAATTAGGGGTGATGGCGACTAGTACTACGCATAATGTCGTTTACTTTTTACCTTAAACTTTCACCGTAATAACCTCCCACTTGATACTTTTTAATTGTATTTTGAAGCAAAATATACGTTTATATAACGAAAAATTTAAGTAAGATGTCAACTTTATACTATTCAAGTAGAGCATACTTAAAAATCCCACACGAATATTGAAAATCTTTCAAATTAATCATTGCAATGTATGCATATGGAAAAATAAAAAAAAGATTTCAAGTCATGAAAATAATGTATTTTGTAACACATTACCTGGACCGTTTATCATTTTCTAAGATTTAAATTTCTTAATTAGATTTGACAATGGATTTTTATACCATCGTAGAGCTTTCCGACACCAAAATTGTATCTTTCAACATAGTTTTGAGGTGCAATTTACTTCAATAATATAAGACCCCACCCTTGTTAAAGCCGAAAGATTTTCTACTCCCGCGCGAGTGTATTGTCCATCTACTTCATCGGACAAAATTTATCCTATAGATATTTTTTAGATCCTAAAATTGGGAATGTAATCTTTAGGACCCAATGATCGTGCTAAAAAAATTAAAGAAACTCACACTCTCTATATGCCTAAATAATATAACATCACAAGATTGCACCTGAGCTGTTTGATTTTTGGAGGGAAAGATCTAGATGTTCAGGAATTCAAAATTCCAAAAATAAATAAAGTAAAAACAATCATCTAGTGATATTTAGATGGATCCTAAAGTTTCAAATAAATGGTTTTTCATAGGTAGCTATTTTGCACGAGGGGAGTTGTTGTATAGTATGCTCCTATTGGAGCATGCTATATGCACTATTTATTAAATATATATTCTAAATCACTCTCCCTTCATGTGACCTTTAGAAAATCCATCGGGGGAAGTATACTATGCTCCCGCATAAGCATACTGTCACTTGCTCCCCCAGCTAGAAGAAAGAAAAATTCAATAAATTTTAAGAGCCACCTAACTATCATTAGATGATTTTTTTAATAAAAATTTCGATTTTGAGTTTTCTAAGACTTAGATCTCACCTTTCAAAAATTTGACGGTCTTTATTTAATCTTGAAAATTTATTTTTTACAAGCCCATAAACAGTGCAATTTGAAAAAATAAAAAATAAAAAATGTTGAGGTTAGTCTATGAATTAAAGAAGTTACATCAGCAAAACTTAAAGTCATAAAAATACTCCTAGATTGAATTTTACTTGAGAGAATAAATGCACAGTATGATCCTACAAGAATATGATATCTTTTTGGCAAATCTATAAAACCATCTCCCGCCCTTTCATCCTCATTCACACACACTCCCTAAATAAAATTTCTAACAATAACATCTCTCCCCCTTAAGATTTATAAGACTCATATTTTTTATTTAGATAGGACAGTGGGGCTCATGTTTTTATCGGGAATGAGATTATTTACATTTGATACAAGGTGATCATGATTACTTACAATCATATGATATGAAAGTTGATAGCTTTCATGTTTTACAAAGTATTTGAAATTCGAGCTTAGTCAATAGAATAATTACAGCTACCCAATTTCATATGCAATGATCAAGATTAATGTGACCACTTTGTACTAAAGGTAAATGGTCTCAGTCTATATTTTTCCTTTTTATTTTGGGATGGTATACAGTGTGACTATTTATCTTTGGCATAAGGATGTCACAATTACTTGTAACCATGCAATGTAAAATCTAATAGCTTGGGTGTGTTAGTGTTCAAAAATATTTCTTTTAAACTTTGAGCTCGATAAATTGAATTAAATATATCCACTCAATTTCACATAAAACAGTCAAGATTAATTGTGACCGCCTTGTACCAAAAATATATTGTATACTTTTTCTTTTGTTTTACGAGGCATTCATATGTTATTTTTCTCTTGTTTTTCTGCTCCTAAGCATGAGAAAATTGATAGGAATCCCAAGACGATGGATATATACATACAATGCACTATCATAATCCCTTGATTATGAGGATTGTACAACAAGTATTATTGAGATATGGCTATATATATATATCTTACACCAAAAAAACATTAAACAAGAAAAAGAAAAAGATCTTTATATCCCATATTTTTAGGTTTTAAACTTAAAGATTCAAAACATATCTTGTAAGTCCCTAACGACTTTAAACCTATTTTTTAACATAAACAAATGTGAAAGAGACATATTCTTTCTATAAATCCAATCATGCGTCTCTTACTCTCTCTCCTCTAGTATTTATCCAAACACTTTACTCTTTTTCAGATAACCTCTCACCTATGTAAAATCCAATCAAATCTTTCATTTCTTCATTTATAATTCCCAAATTTATTTACTTCTCTCTCGTCATATGTCTGTCACTCTCTTTTATCTCGTGTTTCTCCAAAAACTTATCTCTTATCACGTTAACTTTTCATCTACATAATGCAATCATTTATCCCTCTTCAGTTAGAGTGAGGAGAGATAGAAAAGAGAAAAAAAGATATGGGGAGAGAAATTTGGAAAGGTGGTTTTTAGAAAAGTAACGTCGTTTAAAATTTATTGGACTTAAAAAAATAAAGTTTAAATCAAACTTTAAAATTAAAAGACACAAAATCTACAATTTTTATATCTCATTATACTCTTTTAAACCCTTAATTTATTATGTAATAAAATCTAAAAACTTTTTAAATTAATTTATTATGTAATAAAATCTAAAAGATCAGGTGGAAAGCAAGCCCTAAATGCCTCACTAACTCCTGACTTGGATATCCTCCTCACTCATTAATTTGTGCGGGCGAAATTGACAGTAAGCGGCACTAAAATCAATAAACATAAAACGGGTGTCAGAAAAAGAGGTGAAGCCGCACGAAGGATCGTGAGACAGAAATGATTGATGGCTGCAGTTTACCTTTTTGCTGACAATTTCACTGATCTCCATCTATCGTAAAATTTGCATCGGGAGACACATTATTCTGGCCCCAATCTTTTCCTTGAGCCCCTCTTCCCACCAAAATTAATCGACGTTGCACGCTTGGACCAAGATACTCTTCGTCCTGTAAGATTCCTTCCACCTTTCACGGTTACAAGGCCTCAAAAATTAACCATGTTTTTTATTTACGATTGGGTGTGGTTTCAACCTTAAACAAGGTGCACATCTCATCTAATTCCGGTCTAAGAAATTATTAGGATTATCTGAAAATTTATTTTTATATTTAATTATAAAATTTTAAGCTTTAAAAATGGTTAAAATCAAATAGATTTATAAATATAACAATGGATGGTCTAGATAATGTATTATAAGATGCACTATTTTCGAGGCTCAAATCTTTTTTTTTGGTCACATTCATACATCTCTATGCCGAAATGATCAACTAGAAGGTTTTTCAATATTAAAAAAACCTTCTTCGATAGATTTTTTAGGTGTATATGTATTTCTACATTTTAACGGTGCAACCTTATATAAAACTTGTTCCTTTGCTATTTAGGTTAGGGTCAAAACTCAAAAGAAAAAAGTTTATAGAAAGTTTGCCACCTTAAAATGTAAAATTAAAGATGCACGTAAAAAATCCATTATAAAATGTTGTTTTAATATTGAAAAACCCTTCAATTCATCATCTGGACATTGAGATATATAAATATGAAAAAAAAAAAGATTTTGAGTCCCATAAATAGTGCATCTTGCAACACATTATCTAGACCGCCTATTTTCAAAAAATTTATATGCTTATAGATCTACTTGATTTTAATTATTTTTAAAGTTTAAAATTTTATAATGGGATGTGAAAATAGATTTTGAGACAATCTTAAAAATTTGTATACCAAAATTACATATTACGATAAATTTTGGAAGTATGCCTTAATTGGATTGTTTAAAGTGCAACCTTATAGAAACCACATCCAATACGATTTTAACAAGGGAAAGCCGGGGTCGCAATGGGTTCAATGTCATGGCTCTCATCATCTCGGCCCTAAAAAATTAGGGCCTAGGCAATAAATTGTAGCACAAGGGCAAGACAATCACGCCCTGAAAGCCTAGCCCAACCCCATTTTTCTTTAGTTTCTCTTTTATTTTGATTCTGTTTGGCCTGGCCCAGCTTGTCCTATCCCTAATACGAGTTAGGGCCCTGCCTAGTTCAAGGTCCATTTAGCCCAATCAAAGTATGGACTTGCACCAATGATTTAAAAAATGTTGGGTTGTCACAGAATCGCCCTCTCTGACTCAATAATTGGTCACCCTATTTCGGTTTTGCGTATATAAAGGATAACAACCGAGTTTTGAAAGGAGCTGAAAATTTTGCATTGTAAAACAACAATTTGGATTGTCAATTCACCGATTCGGACCAGTTTTTTGCTGATTCACTATTTTTTTTTGCACAGTAAAATGGCGATCCAGACCGCCGATTTACCAATTCATATCAGTTTTTGGGGTCCCCCATGTGAGTTACTAATCTATATTTTGGGAAATTGCTGAAAACCCCCAAAAATATGTTTTCTAGGCACCCTACCCCCATTATAAACTTTCCTCACTTATTTTTCTCAAAAACCATATTTTTTAACTAATACCCCCCAACTAAAAAAGTTACATCTTTTTTGACAAAACTACCCCTTTCCGTACCTTCAATGTGCAAACAAATCATTTGGACTGACCCCAATAATACTTTCCCCGTACTGCAGGGTATTATTTGTCAAACTTATGACATATGTTGGACTACATTTCTACAACACTGGACTACTTATTTAGACAATGATACGCCAGACTGTAGATTACTAACGTCGAACCACCCTACTCGTGTATCTAAAACACCTGACCAAGACCATGAAATGCCGGACTTATGTCTCCAGTAACAAAATCACCGGGGAGAAGCTCCATAACACCGGACCGTGAGTAAGATATTGTCATACTACATCCTCCCAGTGCCAAATAGTTTGACCCTAACACCGAAGCGCAGCTGTGAAATGTCGGTCTTAACATCATTCCAGAACCACACGCCGGACCGCACATTATAAACGCCAGACTGAGTCCACTCCAATAAGTAACTTACCGGAGCACTACTTCCGATCGTCGGACTACCCACATTACAGTAAACAACTCACCGGACTGAGCACATAAACCGCCAGACTAAACGCAGGAAAAAATGGGTAAGTGGAAAAGGAAAAAGATAAAGTTAAAAAGTAGGGTAATTTTGATTTTTTTTTCTATTTTTTTTAGATTTGAGATATTAGTTAGAAAATACAGTTTTTGAAAAAAATAAGTGAGAGAAGTTTAGAGTCGGGGTAGAGTGTCTAGAAAGTAAATTTTTGAGGGTTTTTAACAATTTTCGGTATACTTTTTTGAATCACAAGCCTCGACTATAAGGATTAGGGCCGGGGCTAGGCTTACATGAGACAAGTATCATCCTTAACAATATCAAAAAATGTGAGACTGTGATAATATTAGGGATACTGTTTACAAAGGACAAACTCCACAGTGGACCGACTCCTACTAAACCTCAGCAAGGCTTGCAGACTTGATTTTGGAACTTCACAAAAATGTCAGAAGCACGCTCGTACTGTCAACCTATTATTTTCTACGGGGCCTTCCCATTTGTCCACAACTTTACAAGATGCCAAAATTTAAACCTACTCCTACATCATGAAAGGTAAATGTTTTACTAATAATATTTTGCTTAAGATTCTTAAAAACATAATGTGAGATATACACACAAAAATTACAAATTTTATGACATTGACACGTATCATTATATGACTTATGCCCTTATATATGTATCATGAAATTAAAAAAAGAGCTCTAAGTTCTAAAGACTGGACATCTTATAAAAAATTATAATGACTATTTTTTTTCAATATTTTAAGTGTTTATAAATATACATTATTTTTAAAATTTTAAATTTTATGATTGAAATTGAATATAGATTTTTAAAGTCATAAGATTTCCAACTCTGAAATTATATCTTCCAATAAAATTTATTGGTGGCCCTTACCTGTATAGGGCACATTATGTAAACCTTACATGTCATTGTAATACACATAAGCGATTAACTATTTAAAAATTTGTCCATCATCTTTTTTTATTGAATTTCAAAAACTCCATTAAAATAAATACCCATTGCCGGAATAGATGAAAAAGGATACATTACTAAATTATTAAAAATCAGATATATTTTAATAAATTTCACTTATGAGTTAATATGTTGATAAACTCGTCATTGATGTTTAGAGAGAGCACTTGGTTTACCAGAATGACTTGTTCCAATTAGTTTCCACTTCCAAAAATATGGCAATAAAGCTGGTCTAATTTAAAGCTAATATTCATGAATGGAAAATTGTTTCATCGTCAAGCAGATAGAGTTCTACATAAGTGCGCGCCCCGCCTCATCAAACTTCTAACTTAAATATGGATGTGGAAAAATGGTGGTCCCACCAAAATCTAAAATAGATGGTGTTGAAAATACATCAAAAAATAATAATTTTATTTTTAAAATGTATTTAGCTATTTTTATGATTATGTTCATCATGGTGGAGATTTCCAATCTTAAAAGTTTCAGATCCAAAATTCATCTCCAAGATGGACAAGTTGGATTTTATTGCATAGCATAGAGATTGAAGGGGAAGTTGTATAGGAACGATTCTTTTATGGGACGGAATGTTGGGCGCTCAATAAACATATCTATAATATGAGCAAAGATGAGATAAAGATGTTGAGATGGATGAGTGACAAGACAAGAAATGTTAGAATTTGGAATGAATACATACAAGGGAGCTTAAATGTGGTTCCGATAGGTGATAAGAGGAAAAAATACATACAAAAAAATTTAGATGTGGTTTTCCGAAGAGCGATTAGTACCCCTTAATGATGTTTTAAACCTTACCAGTGATTACAGGTTGCGCCGGTTGTCTCTAGAGTCAAATAATTCAAAAAACTTAAAAATAAAATTTAAATAATGGGAATTGGGCTATTTTGGAGTTGTGGACTCATTCGAAATGGAGATTTCTAAAAGCCTGGTTGGTTATAATGCAAGGCAAAATGTTCTTATATGTCAAGTTGCATGAGCAGGTTAGGTGTGTATTGCGCATTGAACCATTATTCCAAAATATTGTCAAATTGATGCCATGAGAATATGGTATACTAGAGTCTTCGAAATGTTTGTGGTGAGTGAATCCATTTACCTTCTTCTGTTTTTTTGGGAATATGAATTTGTTATGCTAAGAGTAAACGTCTTGGCTAGTGTTTGAATGATTGACTCGGGCTGAGTACTCAGCCTGAATCCTTGTCAAGCCAAAAAGGGTTAAAAGAAAAAAAAAAAAAAACCTTTCAGTAATATTAAACAAAACAAATCTAGATGAGGTTAAAAAAGTAGTGAAATGGATTTTAAAAAAAGCAACTTGTAACAAATGGTATTAGTGTAAAAATCAGTATTAATAGTCAAAATATTTTCCAATATTTATCAAAATGATAAAAAAAACACAAAAAATACATATTAAAAATAAATTTCTTATTTTTTTATAATTTTGAAATTATTTTTGAATTTTATTTTTTAGATTCCCGAGTTGGACACCCAAGTCCAACTCAAAGATATTTGGGCTCTCCTGGGTGACAAGGCCGAGTTACTCGGGTGAGTCTGAGCTGGTCAACCCGAGTAATCAAACATTGCTTTTGACATCATGCTGTGGCACGGGCTACCTGATTACCTCTACCTAGCGCCTCTTCCTATTAATCATTCTTTCAAAATAAAAAAACATGTAAATGCCTAGGGCCTAATGCGAGGGCCCAAATCTAGTTCATTCTTTTGGTGCAGCTTCAAATAAGGCCCAACTTCAACTAATGACTTCAAGGTTTCACTATCTGCATGATATATTTCTGTCAGGTGCTTTGACAGACATGAAATGGGTGTCGACTCTTGTAGAAAAAATCGAACCGAAATGGTTAATCAAACATGTCTTGGAAGCGGTTCAATCAATCTAACTGATGGACTGGCCGGTTCAACAAGACAAGTCTTAAGCAGTTTAAAAAGTATTAAAAAAAAAAAATACATAAAAATATAATAAATATAAAAATATATTTAAAAAATAATTAAACAAAACACATCAAAATTAATGATTTTTTTTTTTTTAAAGAATTGTGCCCAAAGGTTTTTTTGAAAAGTTTCAAAAAAAATGGGAAAATGTAAAAATAAGTATTAATTACCAAATAATTTTCAATATTTGCTAATGATAAAAATAAATAAAAAATACATTACAAACAAACTTCTTTGTTTTTTTTTAAATTATATATATTTTTTAATATTTTTTAAAAAATACTCAGTCGGTCATCAAAATCCATCAAAACCAAAACCAGCTAGTGGCCGGCTCCGATATAACCACATCACATCGGTCACGTTTTAGATTGCCCGATTTTCCTTCAATGGTGTGGACTCATTTATGTCCAAATTCCACCTTGCCTCGTCCAATTCGTGCAAGTACTAAGTCAGATGATTAATTAATTATGTTGGATGAAGCTATATTTTACAAATGTATATATATATAAGCTAAAAATAAAGAAAATAGAGCAATTCCACTTATACTGGGAAATCCTAGTTTCTATATTTTTTTTATTTTTTTATTTTATCATTTAGCAGAGAGATACCCTATTTTTGATAAATATTTATAAATAAATAAATAAAAGGGGAGGCATTATTGCAACTTTTTGCCTTTTCATATGTTTGGGACGACCAGGTGATTGGACGGCCTTTTTCACTAACCTTTTCTGAGACAAAAAGTTAAAAAGATAACAAATGACAAAAAAGGCTCCTGGAAATTAACGTGGAAGGGCTAAAAGATTCTGCAATCATTAAGCTGTGAAGTTTAGCTTCACAAGTATTAAAATACCCCAAAGGCCTATACTAAACCAAGTTTACTAAAATATCCAACAAGTATACGTAAAATACCTCAAAGGCCCAAACAAAGCAAAGTTTACTAAAATATCCAACCACCCCAAAGGCCCAAACTAAGCCAAATTTATTCAAATATCTAAATACCAAGGGCCCCAATTAATTGAAAAAAAGTTATGATGATGATTATCCAAACACTAAAGGCTCATCATTTAATTGATATTGTGATAATAGTAAATTCTCTAATTTTTGCATTAAAAAAATAGTTAGGAGTGGCAAGCATTGTGTGTACCTGCCCAAACCAAGTCAGCCCGTCCCTAAAAGATTAGGGGGTTAGACAACAACCTCAAGGTAAAGCTGTGTTGAGATTAGGCTAAGGTCGGCCCAGACAAATCCCCTCTTTTTTTTTTTTATTTAGTTTGGCCCAACCCATTATGTTGTTAAATTCGCTTTGGAGTCTTTTTCGATTTATTGAGAACAATGAAGCAATTCGGTGCTTAACGAGAAAACTTCAGATTTTTTAATAATTTAATATAAATAAATTAGATAATTATGTATAAAATATATAAAAAATAATACAAATGTTTTTTAAAAAATACTTGTATATAGGTATTTCTTTTCCGATCGAAGCAAAACCCAAAACAAACCGAAAAATGCCTAAGCATCCCAAAGCGGCCTGAATCTAACCACAGCGACAACACCACGCTTCAGTTTATGGTTAAAATGTAAAAGCTTGGCCGAAACGAAACGAATTTGATAACATTGTCAACCCGGCCTGGCCCGATCCCGGTTAGGGGTAGAGCCAGGGTTGGGCCAAGGCCTCTTGGGCCCGATGACGGTCAAGTGGTTGGCCCTTTGGGAACTAAAGGCTATTTTGACAATTTAACTCAAAGCAGGGTATTTTAAGTAAGGGTATGGTATCGTGGATTCGTGGTCCCTGTATAGCAAAGGACCCAGAGAGTTACGCCTCATCTGCAGAGACAGGTATTTTTCGGTAATTTAGCCCCCTCTTATAAATTGTATAGAAAACACAGTCGCTCTTTCTCTTTCTAAGCTCTTTCTCTCACTAACCATGGATGGTGAATCAAACCAAACCCTAAAAACCAAGTTATCTCTCTCATCTGAGTCTCTCTCTACATACATTGGCCTGAGCTTCGCCCTCTTCGTAGGGTTTCTTCCGACCTCTTACCAGTCTTTAATGGCGTCTCTGCAACTTCAGAATAGGAAGCTTTCGTCCAAGCTCAGGGAAGCTGAGGCCCTAATTGAACAGATGAAGATGAGGAGAGCTGAGGATTCTAAGGCAAATGCTAAGGTAATGGGGATTTTTGCAAGCCAGAGACAAGCGTGGCAGCAAGAGAAAAACTCTCTAGTTCAGAGGCTGTCCGAGCTAAAACTGATCACAGAGAAGTTACAGAAAGATGTTGAAGAGAGAGAAGAGTTCATCGGTGTGGTTAGAGAGAGATCGAGTGATTTGCAGGGTCTGGGATCAAGGGAGAATGGGAGAATTAGGCTTTCGGACGGGTTCAATGGTGAATTAGGGTTCGAGAAAGGGGCAATGAGTGTGATACAAGGGTGCAATGGTGAAATAGAGGTTGACAATGTGGAAATTAGGGTTTTGGATGGTGTTAATGGAGAGTTGGGGTTGAAGAAAGGGGGAATCGAGTTTGAGAACGGGAAGAACATGGAGTCTCAAGCTTTTGCGGGCGCGTTGCAGGGAGATGTTGGGGAGAGAGAAGAACATTCGGGGCCTCTCACAAGGAGGCCGTATGGGTCTCAGGTTTCAGGGTTCAGAGAGAAGGGGAGAATTAAGGTCTCTGAGGGTTTTAACGAGGAATTAAGGTTTGAGAAAGGGGAGGTTAGTGTAACAGAAGGATTTCCGAAAAAGTTTGTTTCTGGAAAAGTGGGATCGCCTTTGAATGAGGAACTTAGGGCTTCTGAAAGTGTTGGCGATGAATTTGAGGTAGGAAAATGGCGTGAAGGCAAGAGATTCAGGGTCTGTCCTCAAAGGTACAACAATTGGCTGGTGCGTTCTCTCGGCTTGCGGCTTCTCCTTTTTTCTTTTCTCTAACCTCTCTGCAATTAAACCTGTATCGCTCTTTGTTTTACTTTTACTCATCATTCATTCTCTCCATCTCCCCTGTTTTCATTATCTCCCTAATTCTCTGTTTCAATCTTTTTCACTATTTTCTTTCTTTTTATCTTTGTTTTGTTTACCCAGCTTTTTTAGTGCTCTGTTTTGTGTGTACGCACCCTTCATTCTTTCTCTTCGTTTTGCTTTGACACCTCTCTCTCTCTCTAAACCATCTCCTGCCTCTCTCTCTCTAAACCATCTCCCTGCCTCCTCTCTCTCTAAACCATCACCCTGCCTCCTCTCTCTCTAAACCATCTCCCTGCCTCTCTCTCCAAACCATTTCCCCCCTTTCTCTTTCTAAGGCATTTCCCTCCTCTTTCTCTCTCTCTCTCTAGTTTTTTTTTAAAACTACCCACTCATCTCCCATATTTGTTGTCTGGAAACGACGTTGACAAGCTACAGCGTGCAGACATCTAGACATTGCCAAAACACGCTTGACCTTTTTGTGAATTTCGTTTTGTTTGTGTCTGGGCGTTTGGGTAACGTGATGGATTCTGCTTTGGACTCTAGTCCAGTGGCTCTTACTCCGAGAATGCAGAAAACCACTAAATCCAAATGCAAATAAAAGGATTCCCCACGTAGTGGATTATGATAAGAACCCCTTTTCTTCTTGAATCGATAGAATATGTACCCGTATATCTAATGTTAACAACGATGCCTTTTGATGTGGGCTGCGTAATTTATGGGCAATTTGTTAAAATACATGTGAGAGATGAACATTTTAACATTTTACCTGTGCGTGGTTTGATTTAATTTTAAAATACCTATAAAAAATCTATACGATCATGAGTTAGAATGGTTCCAAGTGCGTGAAAGAGTCTTTTGAAAATTGACTCGGCTCAGGTACTCGGGCCTTGACTCAGCCGAGTAACTCGACCGCGTACGAGTGGAGTGGACTGGTCTGACTCAAGCACTACACAGAATCAAGAAAACAAGAGTACATAAATTTTAATAAATAGTTAAAATAAGAAAAAAAGAAAGAAAAGAAAACGAAAGAGGAAATCGAATCCATTAAAAGATGAAAAAGAGGAAAAAAATTCTATAAAAGATGGGTTATTGAAATTTTTGGTTTAGAACTTGAATATTTTAAAAAAATTTAAAAAGGCAGAAAAGATAGGAAAGTTCCTAAATTATCTTAAAAACTATTAAACTACCAAAAAACTTAATTCTAACTGATATCCTGGAGTTCCTTTTCTTCTCTTGCAAATTTTATATTTTTTAAGAGGTTTATAAAGGTGGGGCGAGTTGCTGTGGTACTCGCCCCTACTCGGCCTTGCCCACTCTAATTAACTTGATTGGGTCCGAGTGGACTCGGGCAAGTCATGGAATGCTGGTGTAAAATGTTAAATAATGCATCTCTTGTGGGTCTTCTGATAAATTTATCTTAATTGTTTAAAATTGCCTATTCCTATTCACTATAGAATGAATTTTTGTATGTGATTGTGTGATTATATTTATCATAAGCTATTAATATATGCATTTCTGTCACTTTTGGAACTTATTTTCTTTGTCTTACTATTCTTGGTGTCGATTTATTTTGCCTTGTTGAAAATTTACCAATAATCTGTATAACTGCTTTAAAAAATTGTTTGTCAATTCTCATTTTCAGAAATTCGGGACTTGAGTGAACCCATATGTAAAAGCAAGTTTCTTTCTTTCCCCTATTTTTGTCCAGAATAAGTCACATATCTATCTAGTTTGGTTGATTTGGCTTTATTCATTCGAAGTCTGCAATATCGTTCGTCTTAGGTTTGGCTTTATTCATTTGAAGTCTATTGTATTATTCGTCTTTAGCGCGTGTTTTATTTTTTTTCTCCCCTGTTAATGCGTTTCTGCTCCCATTAATTCTTGATCTTGACTTTCTTCCTACCTTAGATCCTTAATCTTGATTGTATAAGGGTATGAACTTTCTTGTTCTTTGAACTGGGCCCCATTTCTTTCATTTTCTGCGTTTTGTCATTGTACTTTTCTTTGTTTTCCTATGTTGTCTCTTCCTCTCAAAACACTAGCCTGAGAACTCATTCGCATGATACCGGCCATTTCCTGTGTTTTTCACCCATTAGTGTCAAGATATGTACTTTGTAAAGAACCAAGAATCTCTCTCTGTGACAATTGTTATTGGTTGCAGATGGAGAAAAACATTAAAACTTCGGAGGGCATGGATGAAGAGAAGGTGATATGTTCATTAAAGGAATTATCAGAGGCTCTTTACTATGGGGATTATTGCTACCCTCCCTCTGCTTCCAAGCTTTGGAGCGAGAGAGCCTTCAACTGGCAGGTATTGAGCTTTCATGTCCTTTCAAGGAAACCACATGGAATTATGTTTTGATTGTTTCTCTCTAGTTCTGTTTGTTCTTTGAACTGCTCATAGTTAAAAGAATTCAATAAAGGCATATTCCAATTCTAATTGAGACATGCCCTTTCTCTTTTAATGGGAGGGGAGGCACAGTTATCGTTGTGCTCTCTCGTTGGCTTCATCTATTTACTAAATTCTATTTTCCGATTGTTAGGATACGCTTCCTCCATCTCACGAATCACAATATGACCTGAAGCATATTGTACCCAGGTATAATTTGCATTGTTATTAAAAGATTTTTCACTATTGGGTAACTGAAGTGCATTGTCTAAGTAGAATTTGGTTATTCTTCGGAATAATATCTACATTTTGAATCTCAATAAAAATTATCATTGTAATTTAGGGCTTTCTTTTCCAGGAGGGAGTCTCCTTGGAAGATTGATGGAGAGTCGATGGGCCTCTCTTCTAAGCTGAAGTTTCTTGAACAGGATTTAGTAAATTTGGAAAGTGGTGCCGATAAAGGTAAGGCGGCTTGTGTTTCAGAGATGATGAGAAAGCAGGCTAAGAGATACCAAGCACTTGTGGGCAAGGTCGAAGAGTTATGCAAGAGAATGGTAAGTCATTGCTGCTGCCTTCTATTTATTTGGATAACTTTGCTTAGTTTGGGTAATTGATTGAATTATCCAGGATATTGAGTCTTCATGACTGCATGATATGTAATCATTTTGGGTGCAGTCATCACCATCCATTCCATGAGTATGACTATAGGGCATGTTTAGTCATATTTGGTGCAATCGCCACCTTCCAATCCATGAGTTGGCTCCTGATGAAGAGTTAGTGGGATCCACCATCATGTCTGACTCTTAGCCCATCACCATCCAGCCCATTTGATTGGACAAATTTTGATCCTCATGACCGTAAATTTCTTATGGTTGTGAGGATTATAGTAAACTTTACCGTTTATGGTCATTTCAAGGGAGGTAAACTAAAGATGGCTGTGTGACTTTCTTGTCGAAGAGGAAATGTGAGGTAGGACTTATTGCTATCTTGCCTATTGTCAATTCCAAGACTATCACTGCTTGATCATTTTTCCTGGCAAGATTCAATTGTGAAATTGATCCGGAGAACAGTTTCAATCAGCGCTAAGCCCTGCCTGATCATTCATGCTTATCTTTGGGCATTTGTCATGTTCTATACACATTTCTTTTAATCGTTTTCTATCATGTTTTGTATATATATATATAGATATATTCTCTCTTACTATATCGAGCATGCTCATATTTTCAGCAGGCAAGCGACCCTTGTGAACCTAACCTCGATTCAGGAAGCCGAAAGCATAGACAAACTGAGTACTTGAGTGAAGTTGCCAATATTCAAGAGTGGGCAGCTGAGACGGGGCATAGATTGGTGGCTATAGAATCGGTAACAACTCCAAGTCGTTTAAATAAAGGCATGGCTGAGCTTGCCAAGCCTAGCATAAGACGCTCTCTTGATTCCACTAAAAACAACTTCAAGGAAATTCAGAGGATTCTTGAGATTAGGCTGGCTAGAATCACAGGTGATCTAGAGGGAATGCTAGCTCAAGATGGTATGTCACATGTAAGTGATCCCTATTTCTCGAGATATTCATATAATTATTGATGAATTTGCAGAAGCAAATGTATTTGTACGTATGTAAATCTTAGAATTTGGTTTGAATCGTAGAATTTGGTTTGAACCTGCAACCTCAAGGGTGTCTGTAACAAGAAGCACCATTCACTTGAGTGATAGGTTCTTCCCCTGTATCTTGGCATGTATATATTGGTTATTGTGTTCTTCAATTTAGACCGGAAGCTCAAAAGAGAGAATGTATGGCTTATGTCACTTGGCTATTATAATGTTCCCAACGCTCTCTTACAAAGCAGGTAAAGTGGTGATTTTATCAGAGAGAGAGGTAGCTAAAGGAATTTTGTTATCTATATTGGGTAGGTGTTTTTCATTATCTCATCAAAAAGAGTTTTGTGGCCTCTGATACTTTCTAAAGTTAGAGAGTGTGTGTGTTTTGAAGCCGGGAAAGTATAGAATGAGACCGTTTACCTTTTATTCAAAGTGGTCACAATAATCTTGACCATTGGATGTAAAGTTGGGTGGCTGCAATTGTTCTATTGATCAAGGTCAAATTTCAAAATTTTTTTTTTCAAATTTTGTAACACATCCAAGCGCTATCAAATTTCACATCAAATGGTTGTAAAGAATTGTGACTACTTTATATAAAAGGTAAAAAGTCTCATTGTATACAATTCTTATTTTTGGTACTTTTGTGTGTGGAGAGAGAGAGAGCGGCTTAGCTTTTTGCCCCGGTAAGATTTTACAAATTTGGGAGGTTTACGATGGATCAGATTAAGGTTAAAAACAAATAGATCGGTGACCTAGATTGCCCATCTGGAAACCAAAACGTCTAGTAAAAAATCTCAAAATTTTTTAAAAATAATATGTGCAGTTATGTTAAAGAATCGTCCAAAAGGATGTTCATAAGGGGAATTGGCCGGTTCCTGATATTTTGGGGGACTTGGATTGACCTCCCTCTTATTCCCAATCCGGATCGCTTTTTTTATATACCCTGGATCAGATATTCAGAAGTTCCCCAAGTACTTGGGGGTCGCCCCAGGTATGCTACCCTTGATATGGGATATTTAGTGACTTCTTCTACATGTAATTTACCATATTGCGAAATAATGAAATAAAACCACCTCCAACTGAAACAGAAAGGAAATGGAAACATGGTTACATCTATTGCAAGTAGAAATGAAGGTTAACTATAAGTCTCATCGACATAAACTGAACTAGAAAATAAGTCTTTGTTGTCTTTTCTCTAAATACCATGGTGGAATTATCGTTTTCATTATTGGAGGAAATGAACTTAAGCAGCAGCAGCTGCTTCTTCCTGTAATTGCTTTACCTTGGTAATGTAGTCGCTCATTGCCTCATCCTTGGATTTTCCTGTCAAAATAAGAAAGAAACAACATCATCACTTTTTTTATCCATTTGGGGCAACAAATTTAATAAATGGAATTAAAAAACAAATATTTGAATATCCTGAGGTCGAGGTATTTTTTTATTTTTATTTTTATTTTTTAAACTCAATACCTTCAACAGCCTTCCATGCGTCCCATTTTGCTCTGTCCCTTGGATTAAACATCCCAGGTCGGCCTGTGAAATAATTTAATAAAAAAGGAAGATAATTTAATAGAAAAATTTAAAATGAAATCATTTCCATTCATATTCTCAGGAAATCAATTGAACTTTTTTTGAGAATAAAACCATCTTGGATGACAGAGCAAGCAAGTGCATAATAATCTAAAAAGAAAAATTGAGAGGAAGGCCAAAGCTCAGAGGCAGATGTACATCGTTTGGGTGGAAGAGGTCAGGGGTTCAAACCCTTGAAAGAAGGAAAAATGGGAGCGACTTCAAACTTTGGACATCAAAATGATTAGTCATGAAGAGGAAGCTAATATGATTTACAAATTAGTTTTTGTACTCATTGAAACAGAACTTTCACCATAAAATTAAAAAAAAAGGACTACAGTACATGTAATACTACATCCTACATTCAAATCATATCGCCCAACAACCCCAACAAAAAAAAAAGGAAATTAATAATAATAACAATCTAAATGAGAGAGAGAGAGAGAGAGAGAGAGAGCGCACAAACAAAAATAGCAAGAGAAATTGAGAGTCTGAGAGAGGAACACAACAAACTAGTAAGTGAAAATGAGATAATGCATAGCAATCTAATAAGAAAAATGCAACACATAACAAGAGTAGAACGAGATGAGAGCTTACTAGTGTTAACAGGGCCAACAGTGGCTTGCTTGTAGAGGCCATAGAGAATAAGCTTATCAGCATCGGTGGTGGTTGGGGGCAGACTCTTGGCTTTCTCTGCATATTCTTCAAACTCTTCCTAACCTCCCCAAAACAAGCAAATAAATAAGTCAAATCAATATTGCGTGGTATGGTCTCAAGAGAGACCCGTGGGGTCACGAAGAAATTGAAAAGGGTAAACTAGAGAATTCTCGGTCTTGAGAAATAAATCTAGGAATTGGGATTCTAAAGACCAAGGTCTTATAAAATGGATTGGAGAACAAAAAAAATAAAAAATAAAAGCTCAGGCTGGAACCAGCCGTTTCCTAGTCCCGATATTTTGGCAAAACCAGACCGGCTGCACTAGTTCTCCGTTTACCCTTTTTCCTAAAGGTTGTTAAGGACAAAAAATAAAATAAAATAAAACAAAACAAAAACAAAAACGTTTGAGGCCATGTGGAAGTGGACCCAAAACTGTCCCGAAAACTCCCTTTCCCTTTTTTTTTTTTAAAGGTTGTTAAAGACAAAAAAAAAGAAGAAGAAGAGTTTGAGCCCATGTGGAAGAAGACCCAAAACTGTCCCGAAAATAACCTCCGCACCACTAGCTCAAGAAAGACCACTATCAAGAAATGGAATAGGAGAAATTGACTCGGCTTTTGGTGAAAATTACTACAGTATTAAGAAAAAAAAAATTAAAGGAAAAAGTTTATATAAGGTGTCCACTTTATACTGTATAAGTAGAGTACACCTAAAAAATAAATAAGTGAAAAAGGTTGCTTCATCCCTCCAATTGATCATTCATCTCGACTTCGATATATATGAATATGAAAGAAAAATTGAATTTCAAGTATTAATCATACCCAACTTTGTAACGTATTATGTAGATCATCTATTATCAAGATATTTATATGTTCATAGATTTGTTAAATTTACACCACTTTTTGGAACTTTCAATTTCATAATAAGGGTAAAAATATATTTCAGGATGATCATAAGAGTTTGCGAGCCTAAAATTATAACGAGATCCGTACTGTGATTGTTTAAGGTTCACACCTTATACAAACCTCATCCAAGAATGAAACACGCATAAAAACCTCAAAAAGAAGTAATAAGTGAAGCTGCATAAGCCTTTTCAGTAAATGACGAAACCAACCTTGCTTTTTAAACTAGGATAAGTGAAAAAGACGCTTTCTTGATTCTAAACCTTTGAAGATTTACAAAAATAACATTGTGCGCATTTATCCAATCGAAGCAGTAAAAGAATTAGGGGAAAAGCATTAAAAAAAGCTAAAAATGGAAACTAATTAAAAATCCGTACATGGAAAGCAAGATTACAACTACATTTTCTAAACTGAAAAACCGAAAATAATATATTTTTATGGCAGTGCCATCCATAAGAGGAAGAAGAATGAAAGCCTCGCTCATTAGTCATTGTGTTTTAAAAGGAAAAAATGAATAATAAATACATAGTAATATTTAAAGAAAGGAAAGAGGAAAGGTGCTTCAACATAAATCTAGGCTTCCCTTATTTTTAAAGGAAGAAGTTTATAAAAGGTTGCGGCTGAAGAAAAAAGGCACGCCTTCTTAAAAGTGTAGGGTTCTCATAATCCATCGCTTGTGGAATTGGAAATCTCAAATATTTGGATTCCATCCAAAATTGTGTACACAATTGAATGGAAAATAGATGAATACATCTAACCATCGAATACAAGAAATATAACAAAAACTAAAATCACACCACAACTGCATACGATTTACATGGCTCATCCCGTACGGCTATGCCCACGGTCTGGCCAAGTAGAAATTCACTATCACAAAAAAAAACCCTATCTGCTACATTGCTACTGAAAAGAGAGAGCAACTAAAAGACTTCAAAAATAAAAACCTTACCAACTCAAAACTCATAGGAAAACCGCCTAAGCCATGTGTCTCTCTTGGAAACCCATCGCTGCCCATCCCTAAAAGAAGTGACATTAAAGGAGTACAATGACTTCTTTGACTCCCTTTTATAAGGAGGGAAAGGTTTCTATACTTCCCTACTATATAAAATTTCTATACTTCCCCATCCCCATTTCTATACTTCCCCGTCCAACCACAGATGAAATAAACCATTGACTGTTTGATTTAGATCTGATGCCTCAAAGTATTTTAGTTTTAGTTTTTGTTCTACAAATTATATGTATATGAAATTTGGTATATGCTATAGGCATACCTAAAAAAAGTATAAACAAACTTTTAAGGCTATTTTGATCATTTTATTTTATTGAGAATTATATATATATATTTTCTACCATTGCAAGTTCAGGAGAAGAATGGTGATGTCAAAATGTTTTGTACAAAAAAGTTAAAAATAAAATACTGTAGAAGCGTGACTTTGTAATTGATCCATCTCAGCCGTTCATTCAAATATAACGGCTAGATAAAGGGACGTATAAAACTACCATACATTAGGGGAAGTATAGAACTACCATACATTAGGGGAAGTATATTAGGGGAAGTATAGAAAGCCTATCTTTTGAGAAAAATATAAGTGTGAGGTTTTTATTTTCACCAAATCTAAAAAAAGTCCGACGAACAAAGTTGTTCCCAACTGAATAAACGTCTAATTGATGTACAGATGGGGGACTAAGATCCATTCGAGGAACATGGGACTAATTGAAATAATGAACGTCCCAAGAGACTCATTATTTCAATTGAGATAATGAAAAATCATTTTATTTTTTTATTTGAAAGCAATTGGATTTTTTAAAGTGTCAACCACACTCTTTTCTTGTAAACACATTTTGGGATATATAATTTTGTTGGAAGAAAATATCGTAAAAAATAAAAAGTCATTAAATTGCCATAAAATATGAAAAGTGCTTAAAATTTTTGAAATCATTCTTATTTCATTCTCATTTTTTTGTCTCACATGAAAAGTACATAAATAAATAGAAACGTAGAGTAACCTATCTTTCATTTCCATCTTTTTTTATATTCAAGATTCACTTAGATCCAAAGAAAAACATAAATAAAACTGAAATAAAGTCTCCTAAATTATACCACATAAAACTGAAATAAGCTGAATAAAAATTTAGGAGACTTTAAAACTGAAATAAGCTGAATAAAAATTTATAAGTAGAATAAAATAACGAGGAAAGAAATCTAGGAAAATGTTTATATAAGGATACAGTCTCATACAATTGAAGTATGATGCACTTCCAAAATTGTTCCGGCATTGGAGAACCCCCAATTCATCACTTTGACCCCGAGAGAAAAAAAGAAAAAGAATTCCAAGTCCAAAAAATAGTATACCTTGTAATAAGATATATGGACCGTCTATTTTCAAGATTTTTAAATAGAAGTTTTATTTTTTAGATTTTTAAGTGTTTATTTATCTGCTCGATCTGTATGATTTTTAAAATTTAAAATTTCATAACTAGGTCGAAAATAGATTTTCAAGCCATCATATAATTTTCGACACTGGAATGACATCTCTAAGCAAATTTTAAGGGTACAACTTACTTCTACACTATAAGGGTATAAGGAGGCAACCTTATACAAATGTCACCTAAAAATATAAGAAGTTAACCTTGTACTTTTAAGGTAAGGCGCACCTCAAATTGATCATCGCAAAACTGAGATGTATGGATACACCTCAAATTGATCATCACAAAATCGAGATGTATGATTATAAAATGAAAAGTAAAAATAATTATGAAATGTAGTTCATTTTATAAAAAATATGTCCTTTAACACGAGGAGAATGGTTTGAGGCCTTGGTAGTAGTATTGTCGAGCCCCGTGGATAGGTATCTGACTCCATTCTCATTATGGAGAGATTTCTGAGTCCATCTCATTAAAAAGTGAAATAGAAAATATCTCCATATTCCTTATTTTTAGAGTTTATTTCTTAATAAAATTAAGCTTTTTTCAACCCTTGGCCACTTTAAACATATTTAACCTATTTTTTAACCTAAACAAAAGTAAACATATTTAACCTATTTTTTAACCTAAACAAAGGTGCAACTTTAAACATATTTAACCTATATTTTAACGTGCAACTTTAAACATATTTAACGTATTTTTTAACCAAAACAAAGGTAAACATATTTAACCTAAACAAAAGTGTCATTTTAAACATATTTAACCAATTTTTTAACCTAAACAAAAATAAACATATTTAACCTATTTTTTAACCTAAACAAAAGTAAGAAAAACATGCTCTTTCTAAAACCAATCTATTTTCTCTCTTCATTTATATACTCCAAACTTCTCTTTAAACCTATTTTTTAACCTAAACAAAAGTAAAAAAGACATGCTCTTTTTAAACCCAATCCATTTTCTCTCTTCAATTATATACTTCAAACTTCTCTTTAAACTTATTTTTTAACCAAGACATGCTATTTCTAAACCCAATCCTTTTTCTCTCTTCATTTATATACCCCAAACTTCTCACAACTTCTCTCTTTCTCTCTCTTGGTGAGTGTTTCACTCTCTCTCATCATCTAAACACTTCTCTCTCTTTGTGTTTATCCAAAAGCCTCTCTCTTTTGTGTTTATCCAAACATCTATCTCTTTCCTATGGTAAACTCTCACCACCAAACATATCAAACATCTCTTATTGTTTATATCTCTCCTCTCATATTTTTTCAAACACCTCTCTCTCTTATGTTTATCCAAATACCTCTTTTTTTTCTCCAGTAACCTTTCACCACCAAACAAATTAAACACATCGAAGAGAGAGAAAAAAGGGGTGCGACACATCTCTTTCTCTCCTCTCTATATAGTTATTATGGAGAGGAGAGAGAAGAAAAGGGATGCGAGGAAAGAGAGAGAGATAACTCCAGTTAACTTTGAGAGGATAACTTCTAGAAAAAGCATATATTGAGTTGTTTAGCCCAAAAAAGAACTAACTTTGGGAGGATGGCTTTTAGAAAATGTATGTTTTTTTAAATTTGTTTGGCCCAAAAAATGAGATAACTTTGGGATGATAGCTTTTAGAAAAGCTACATCTTTTTAGATTTGTTTGACCCAAAAAAGAGATAACTTTGAGATGATGGCTTTTTAAAAAGGGAAAAGTTTATATAAAAACGAGGCTCAAAACAATCAAATTTGAGCCTATATCAATAATTTTACTAGAAGAAGTTGTTTTGATGCCCGAATATTTTCAAATGGATCATCTTGAAGCATGGCCATGAGAAAAAAAATAGATTTCAAATTTTGAAAATAGTGTATTTTGTAAAGTATTTTTTGACGGTCAATTTTCAAGATTTTCATAGATATGTCGATCTACACTGTTTTTTAAGCTTTAAACTTTATAAATCATAGATCTGTCCATTGTTTTTTAAGTTTTAAACTTTATAAATCATAGATCTATCCACCTATATTATTTTTGAAGCTTTAAACTTTATAAATAAATATAAAAAGATATTTTAAAGCTATCACAAATATTTCCAATATCGAAACTGCATTTCTCGATACTATTTGAAGGGTAGGGCACTCTAATGTGATTGTTTAGAGCCTATGCTCTATACAAACCGCACCCAGAAAGGGAAAAGTTTATATAGAGCTCTATACAAACCTAGGCTCAACGGCATCCTTTAAAAAAATGTATGTCTTTTTAGATTTGTTTAGCCCCAAAAACACGTTTGAAGTAGCTAAGAGGTGAAAATAAATAAAATATACAATTTTTATATTTTAATGTTTCAAGATATCTTTCAAAACTTTGGTTAAACCTCAAAATAAGGGGTATCCCAATATTTTTCAAAAAAAAAAAATCCTTTTAACATGAGTAAAGAATATGCCACGAATTATGCTTCAAATAATATATAATGCTTCTCCAATACATTAAAAAAACACGTGTCAAAAAATTTGACCATTTCTATTTTCATGATTTCTGCTTCACATTTATTTAAGATATCATAATAAACTGAAACAAAAAATTATAAAAAAATTGAAATAAGAAGAAATGGAAAAATTGCGGACAAAGCTAAGTTCAATAAACCCTTGCTAGTATTTTTTATTCTCGAACTGCATTTCTATAATTCACCGAGTCTGGGAAAAGGACGAAATTAGAAGACAATAAACTAAAATTAATAAAATAAAACCATTAAGTTAATACGAAAAAGCAAAGCACTTTTAAAATGAATCATTTTTTTAAATCATTGGAATTGTCTCATAATCAGGCCGATTAATAGTTCATCTGAAAATTTAGAATTCACCTGTGTTTAATTTTTACTTTTCCGGTTTACTTTTCCGGCATTATGAAAAGGTAAATAGCAGTGTCTAACGAAAGCAAAAACTGAAATTAAAGGAAATATTTTTTGCGAAATGAATAAATTTTAGAATCTGACTCGAAAATCCTTCAATCGAAGTAAAAAAAAGAAGACCAAAACTCAAAAAACAAAGCGAGTCTAAGATGATCAGACGGTCCAGATCGAACATCGAGCCGTGCGACCGAGAGATCTGGACCTTTCGTTCAATGAGGGCTCATTTTCTTGAAACTGGGATGGAATCAGGGGAAAATCATCCATTAAAGCACAAACTTTATGATAAAGCTGCAAATAAACGGTCCAGATCTGATATTACAGCAACTGGGAGAACTGGACCGTGGATAAAATGAAGAAACATTTATTTAGAAACTAACATGCAATCAGGAACAAAATAAAGCCATTAAAGCTCAAATTCCACTGCATGTACTGTAAATCTAAAGGAATCTGACGGTCCAGAGATGTGTAGCGTCAATGGAACGTACCTTCAATCCCATTTCCTTCTTCTCCACCTATGCCTCTTTCGGTTTGTGGAAAGCTCTGATTCAGAGAAAGCAGAGCAACGGAAACTGTTTTATACCACAACAAGGTAAAAATGACCTAATAATATGTCGAATTTGCGAAAAAGCCCCAGAATCTTACTATGGATGAGAGGGTAATTGAACTGCTCTAATCTTTTACACAATGGACAACGCACCCTAATGATTAAAGAGCACAAAATACATTGCCCTTTTGAGCCTTGGCTTCATTAATAAAAAGTAAAGCCTCACCTTAAATCCTTATATCATTATAGTTATTTGGATGGGGGCTCTAAAATTAATTTTCAATTCTAATTATGAAATTTGAAGGTAAGAAGTATAAATCATGCCGATCTATAAGCACTTAATTTTAGAGTGAAATGGATAGTTTAGATAATGTGTTACAATCTACGGTATTTTTAAAGCTTGAAATCTTTTTTTTTTTTCTTATAACTGCATGATCAAGGCTGAGCTGATCGATTTGAAGATATTATAATGCATGTATCAATGAGTTTTGAGGTGAGGCTTTACTTATTTCGATTGGGTTGTAGCCCTATCTAATCATTTTCTATATTAAAATTAGTGATATATTGAAGGGTGCGGTTTGTATAGAGTCGAGGCTCTAAACAATCAAATTAGAGCCCACTTACAAATAGCATCGAGAAATGCGGTTTTAATATTGAAAATCTTTGTGATAGCCTTAAAATATATTTTCATCTTTAATTATAAAATTTAAAGCTTTAAAAATAGTGTAGAACGAGCATATCTATGAACACTTGGAAACTTTGAAAATTGACGGTCTAAAAATGCGTTACAAGATGCATTATTATCAAAACTTGAAATCCATTTTTTTTCTCATATCCATACATCTTGATGTTGAGATGATCAATTTAAAGATATTTAAGCATCAAAACAACATCTTCTAATAAAATTTTTGAGGTGGGCTCTAATTTGATTGTTTAGAGCCTTGAATCTATATAAAGTTTTCCCTATACCGAATGGTCATTTTGTGTTGATACTGAATGTTCATTTTGTGTTGTAAAAGGAATTCACACTTACTCATATTTATCAAACGTGATATCAAATGTGAAATCTGACAGCTTGAATAGCTCTACCAGCTTGATTTTCTGTTTAACAATCAAAGATTGGGAGCCCTTTCAACTTAAATAAATGATATTATTGTACAATGGCCTATCTTGTGAGAACGGAAACTCCAATAATCGTTTAGCCGATAAAATACTAGTTGCCTTCATTTCAGTTTTGGACACGGTTTTGGTGAGTCAACTAACTCATCAATTACCGTGCAGTCCCTTGTCTATCTAACGTCCATATCTAAGATGGATATAAAAAAAAATGTTACATCCCTAAAAGTTAAAATGGACGACAAAGTTAACCAATTCTTATAAAAAAAATGGAGGAAAAAGAAAGGAATTCAAAATATATCATTTATATTTTTTGAAAAAGATAAATTCCAAATTAGATCTCATTGAACTCTAAAATTTTAGATTAAAAATAAGGCTGACTCACCAAACACTTTTCCTTTAGTTTTTAAAAAATGATGAAAATGTTGTTAGTGCCCAAGATTGCAACCCGTCATGTAGTCGCCGTAATATTGAAACTAATGTTTTAAAAACTACGAGCCAGCTAGGAGCCACTGAGTGATTGGTTTGGGTCCCCTAAAGAGTCCAGGCCCGGAGTGAATTTTTTATAATCGGTCATCTATGTTAGAGAAACGGTCAATAAGGCCCGAGAATCGCTCCGAGTCTTTTACAAAATTAGTGAAGAAACACCCATGCCATTCCTTCAGTAGAGGCCGTTATTTTCAATCCACTACGGGCATTGCATTATGTAAAACAATATTTTTGCAGATTTTGAATTTTTTATAATATTTTATTTTTCAGAATAAACACTCAACTTTTTAAAAAATCATATGTTTCATCTTTATCATTTTGCAATATTTCCATAGCGTTTATTTTTTTATGTACAATAGTTATTGCATCATGGAAAGTAATATGGAGATTACAATTTTTCAATTTTCTAAACAAAATTTAATCAAAATGCCTATTTTAGTTGATCCATTAGATGCAGACTCGAGCCGGTGCTAGGTGAGTCAAATAAAATGTATCTTGTGTTTTATGACACACCCCAATCTTATCATATTTCACATAACAAATAAAATGTATCTTATGTTTTATGATACACCCCAATCTACCATATTTCGTTATTTATGTGATTAAAAGTAATTGTGATCATCTTATATTATAAGATCGATTTTATAATTTAAAAAATAAAATCATTTTTTTGTTGTTTTAAAAATAAAAAAAAGTATACAAACATACTATTTATTTTTAAAGCAACGGGCTCATAATCACTCTTGTCTGTTAAATTTTAATTCAGGCGGTTGTAGTGTGTTATTGACTAAACCTAAAGTTTAAAAATAAATTTCTTAAAAATAATTTTAAACCATTTAATTTGTCAACGAATGGCTAAAAATGATTATGACCTCCTTATAATAATAAACGGTCTCGTAGCATACAATCCCTAAAAATAAAATCCACGGCAAATGATTTGTGCAAAAAAAGTTTTGACTAAATTTTCCTCACAATTATTAGCATCTACAAAGACAAGGTTGTTTTGAGCATTTAAAGAAATCTCATGACCATTTTGGTCATTTAAAGAAATCTTATTTTTAAAAATCGGTTCAGGCCAGAAAAGCGAGGCCCTTTCCAATGGATCGTCAGTCATCTAACCCAAATTTAGCTTTAGAGCAAAGCAACGGCTGAGATACCATATCTATGTCATTCACTAGATCTCAACCGTTACCAGCCCTAAATACATACACATGTCCAAAACAGCAATAGACACTTAGCTAAGAAAAGAGCCGTAGATAAGAAGATGCAGATATAGGTGACTTAACAGGAATAACATGACACGTGTCAAGTACAGGTTAGTCTAAGTTATGGATAGCGGGACCCATCCATCCATAATTGTAAAAAAAAAGTTTATATAAGTATGCAACCTTATACTGTAGAACTATCGATGAACTTCAAAAATCCATTGAAAAAAAGGTAGTTTTAATGTTGAAAAACCCTTTGATTGATCATCTCGACATCGAGATGTATGACCATAAAAAATAAAAAGATTTTAAATCTCATAAACAGTGTATTTTACAACATATTATCTATATCGTCTATTTTCAAGATTTCTATATATTCATATATCTACTTGATTTTAACCATTTTTAAAATTTAAAATTTTATAATTAAATTTTGAGATAATTTTAAGAATATTTTACAACAAAATTATATACCATGATAAATTTTGAAAGTGCACCTTACCTATACGGATGCATCCGTATGCCAACTCCACCCTTAATTGTAGGGCTCAAAGTGGTGGACTTTACTTTACACAGTCTCTATGGCTTCTATTCTCCACCTTGCTAAGAAGTAAGAGCACTTATTTTATGCTCCTCAGGAGCATAGTCTATTTCTTCTCCCTCGATTAAAAGATTTATATGTGAGGATTTTATCTATCAGAAATTTTGGAAACTACTTAAGAATTATTAGATAATTATTTTTGAAAAAAAAATTTAAAATTTGAGTTTCCTAACTCTTAGATCTCATTATTTAACCTGACATTGTTTTTTTTTAGTGTATAGAGGATAAAATTAGATTTATTTTATTTATTTTTTTGAATTTATTCTATGGGTTGAAGATATTAGGGGTTTTAAAATTAATTCAATATATTTGTGCAAGAAGTAATAAATATCTTTTTTGGTTGTGTCACGTCACCCAATCATTTTATGCCCCTTGTCTTTTGGGGCCTTGTTGGTGAAGATATAACAAAGGACCCGTTTCGATGCGGTCAAGCCCGCACATGTAGAAATGTGGGTTTTTTAAATAAATTGATTTTTGAGATGGATTTTAAGATTTAATTTTAAGGGCATGTATGCAGATCATGAATATGAATAAATAAATAAATTTTAAAATTAGAAATAATAATTCTAATAAAAAAATATTTGAATCGTTAATTTCTATGGTTTTTAAATGGAACACCTACTTGCATCCATCTTTAAGATGGATGCTTTACACTTTCTAGACGGCATATGTAGAAATGCGGTCCAGCAAGCATGAAACAATTTTCCTTTTTCAAATTATTGGTTCTCTCATGAAGCCCTACAGTAAATCCACTGTAAGTAAGCTCTCCAAGTTCTGAATCGACCTCGCACTTTGTACCCCTATGACCTGGGGTTCAAGTTGGGTCAGTATTTGGAGGTGCCCACATGCTGCTATTTTTAAGAGAATAAAAAAAAGAGAGAAAGGGACATGAGTGTAAGCTGTAAAAATTAGGGGATATATTTTTAGTGGGTAAAATCATGTATACCCCTTTCACTGAACTTCCTACATACAGACCCCCTCCAACACTTTCTAATTCTCATCATTGACCTTGTTACAACCCCCCTGGGTGAAATTTTTAGTTTATTTTGGATGAAAATACCCATTATGGTCCAACACAAAATTTTAAGTGTATGGCCGATTTGACCCTTAGAGGGCTAGACCAGACTCGTTTCCAAGAACTCTCCCCTTGAACGTAAATTTTTTTGTGTGTGATTGAGAGGGTCATTTTTCATCCAAAATGACTTGTTTATATGCCGATATTTGGGCGAGAGGAGTGAAATACCTCCCCCTTGGTTCATGTCATCGGGTGTTATCAAATTATGTCTTTCGTCGACCTCACGATCTCCTGTTTTGTAGGCAACCGGCCATGCCAATCAAATATTTCCAAAACCAATGAAAAAATTTATAATGAAATTTTGGGAAAATAGGGATAGGGCTTTTGAAATGTAGGGTTTTCGAGAACCCCTAGCTTGTGGTATCGGGATCCTAAATACACCATCACAACACACGATTTACGTGGTTTACCCCATAGATCTATATCCACGGCCTCGACAAG
>NW_006499913.1:3510746-3533981 GCF_000471905.2 Amborella trichopoda | reverse complement strand
TAATATTTTACATCAAAATTATTTATTATGATAAAACTTGAAGATGCAACCTTATGGAACCCACACCCTTTTTATTTATATATATATATATATTCAAATCAAGCACTACAATGCAGTTTCTCAACACTAAGTTCCAAAGGTAAAATTGCATTTCTCAGAATAAACATGTAACAATAAGAAAGCTACCTGGATTGTGGCACCACTAGCATACCAAAAAGGCCCACTAACACCATATTCCCAAGCAACGTTGGAACTTTGCAAGATTGTTGCAGCCCAAGTCCACTGTTCATAACAATGTCATGAAACAGCAAAAGAACTCAATCAAAGTTCGTCATATGAAAATAATTCTTGGAAACCCAAAAAATTATATGAACACATAGGTTTCCATGACGAGAATGCCGACTGTTTTTTTTTTTTTTTTTTGAGGGGGGCCGGGAAGGTATGTGAGTCTAACATTGACATTAAAATCACTTGTTCATCTTTGTTACCTGTGATACAATGACACTAGCAATGAGCCCTGTTTTAACATTTCTGCCAGCTGTGTTGAACCATTCGGATGTGTGACTGGATCCAACATAACGCTTTTCTAGCCATACCTGGTACATAAATAACACTTATGCTCAATTATGCAACTAGCAAAGGAAAATTTGACACTAATTTTTCAAATACCAATTAGAAAAATGCAAAAGAATTTGAAAAGGCTGAAAAAAAAAACCTTGAATTAAATTTGTCTTTGGTTGTGTTTTTGAGTTCTTTCTATCAGTGAGCATTTATCTCTAGATTGTACAAAACTTAAAACATCAAAATTTCAATTTTTAACCCCAACCAATGTTACCATTAGTTGGGAATAACCATCAAAACATATGCATTCAATCAAGAAAATGGATTTGAAGATTATCGACAAAGCACATATTTCCAAACTGCATCTTAGACATCACAGTTCAGTGTTCTCCATGAACTCAACAAGAAAATGCACATCAACGGACCAATTATCTAAAACAAATTTAAACCATGGTTGCTGCGCATGTAGAAAGAAAAACTGAATAACAATATATTAACAAAAAAACAGAGAGAGAGAGAGAGAGAGAGAGAGAGAGAGAGAGAACACTGTTGCTGATAAGTTGGCTAAAGGAGGAGCAAATAGTCAGAGGTTGCTGATTTCTTGATGTTGATTCTGGTTTTTAGAGATATGTAATTCATGTATATGGTTGAGAGGGAGAGATTTGTTATTGTGGGCTGATTTTGTTCTTATTCTTTGTACTGGTTATGGTTACAATCTCTGTAACTATTACCAAATTGATTGTAACTTTGTATTGATGAAACAAAATCTCTATTAACCTTGCCAAAAAAAAACGAAAAAAAGAGAGAAACAAAAAAGGAGAAGCACAAGAAATTTCAATTTATTTAAAGGGTTTAAATTTAAAATTACAGTCGAAAAGCTCAACCATCTTCAATTATCACCTATTGGCATAAAGCACAAAACCCAGAAATTTATTAATTTGAAACATTAAAAATTTGCAAAAAATCTTATGTATATGGAAACATTAAAGGGCATGAGGAAACCCAGCCATCATCACAAATGAAGATTACTTCAGTTTGCATCTATGTTGCTCTCCTCCATATAGAGAAGCCATACTCAAAAAATATTTTTTATTATGCAAATCAGGTTTTTATTTGGTTAACTGGTTAAGGTGTTGAGAATTGAACAGTACGTACCAACTTTCAAATGCTACCAATGTACTAAACACACATACCCAGCAATAAGAAAATTAATAAATAATGAAAACCTGAATTTTCCTGGATTTTGAAGGATTAAATAGGGGTTAGTTCTATGAATATATAATTAAAAAGGAATAAAGAATTATATAAATCACATAAATGCCTTTATTCTGTAGGCGAGGAACTGATTTCCCTCCCGAAGGGGCCTTTTTTGGTTTTCTAGCAACTTTATTATGGGAAAAACCATAGGATTAAAATCTGCTATCATGTTGGCCTTATCATTTTATTTAAGGGCCATACATTATCCATTTTTCTATAATTGCAAAAATGAAGAAGTTTATATAAGGTTGCGACCTTATTTGTAAAACTAGTATTACACTAATTTACACTGTCCGTTTAAATTGGATAGTCTCGATTTTAATATTTTAAAAGATGTGTTATTTTTTGATATGGTCTTAAAAAAATATATCATCTTTATACCGTCCAACTAAAATAGATAGTCTACAATATCGCAACCTTATTTCTAAGTTGTGGCCCTGGATAAACCGCACCAATACAAAAATGAATGAAAGTCCAGACAATTGCTAATGTCATGGGACCATTTTGTACGCATTGTCAAACCAAGCATTCAACTGCATTTTCTTGTGGATAGAACACTTCCATTATTTTTAAGAAAAGAGAAATTTTGGTAAATATCTCTTATAATTTGTAAAATTAAGAATAGTTGTATACTGTGAGACCATTTATCTTTGTTACATGGAAGTCACAATTGCTACTCAAATTGTCAAATTAGATGGCTTGAGGTGTCAAAGTTGGTGAAGTTTTTTTTTTTTGAATTTTGAGTCTGGTCAATGACACACTCACAACCACTTAATTTGAAACCTAACGTACATGAATGATTTGTGACCTCTTTTAAAAGTACATGGTCTCTTTGTATACTTTTCTTTTAAAAATTGTCTTAAATATTTTTTATTGTACGTTCATGTCCCACTTTTTTGGAGCATGTTTCATATTTTAATTTTAATATCTTTTATACATCGAGTTAAGCTCAAATTTTAGAAATCCGTACGTTTCATTATTTTGCACCTGAAAAATTATAAAATAAAACTATTTTAAAAATATGAAATAAGAATAAACAAAATACCCCAATAAATTATATAAAAATTTTGGTCATTTTATTTTTATTTAATTATTTTTATAGTATTTTTTATAGATTTGTGACGGTAGGAGTATGGACACACAAAGTTTGAGAACAAAGTTTGAGAACAATCTGATGTATATAAAAAGTATAAAACTGAAATATTAAAATATGTTCTTAAAAAATGAGACATGAACGTAAAATACAAAATAACGATGATATTTTTTAAATTTCCAAAGCATATATGATATTTATGTAAATTTCCACTTAGAAACTGACGGAATAAAAGTGTCATTGGTTAAAAAAAAGGAGGTTAATTTATACTTTATCTGCACTCATTTTCAGTGAAATAATAATGGCCCTCTTCTCCTTTCCCTTGAAAGGATACCAACACCATAATGTAAAAAATGGAATACAGAGGTGAAAGAAATACTCTCGCTTTTGTATCAAATCATTAATTACGAAATGGTAGTTTATGTTTAGGATGCAGTTTGTATAGAGCCGAGGCTCTAAACAATCCAATTAGAGCTCACCTTCAAATAGTATCGAGAAATGTGGTTTCAAAACTGAAAATCTTTGTGATAGCCTTAAAATATATTTTCATCTTTAAATATAAAATTTAAACCTTCAAACTTAGTGTAGATCTATGAGAACTTGAAAATCTTGAAAATTGACGGTCAAAAAATGTGTTACAAGATGCACTATTTTCAAAATTTGAAATCCATTTTTTCTCATGTCCATGCATCTTGATGTCAAGATGATCAATTTGATGATATTCGGGCATCAAAACAACCTCTTTGAGTGAGATTTTGACGTGGGCTCTAATTTGCTTGTTTAGAGCATCTGCTTTATATAAACTTTTCCTTTTTACTTGTGTAAAATTGTTTCATGCGAGCTAGATCACATTTCTACATGTACGGTCTAGAAAAGTGTAAAGCATCCATCTTAAAGATGGATGCAAGTAGGTGTTCCATCTAAAAACTATGGAAACTAACTATCCAATGTTTTCTTGCTAGAATTGTTATTTTTAGTTTTTAAAATTTATTTATTTATTCATATTCATGATCTCCATGTTAGAGATTACACGTCTTTAAAATTTAAGTCTTACAATCCATCTCAAAAATAGATTCATTAAGAGGCCAGCATTTCTACCTATGCGGGCTCAGCCGCATAGAAACCAAGTCCTTTATTTATTATAGAGCAATCTACGCGAGGACCCTAGTAAGCTACCACGCGTTAATCATCATATCGTAAACCGAGAGTAAGGGAGGTAATAGGCTGGTGGCAGGGGCCCGACCTTAAAAAATTAGGGCTTGAGCTATGAAATGTGGTCCGATAAAGGCATCACGGGTCAGGGCTAGGGCCATAATGGCACCAGCCCTAGACCTGCCCAAATTTTCTTTAATTTTTCTTCTACCCTTTTTATTACCAGCCCTAAAGGGCACTAAAGTCCAAACACAAAACTGAATATTCTAGTTTATGTACAAGTCGTCAAAAGGTGTGTATGTCATGTGGGCCTCACGTCCCATGCATAGCTTGATTGGACTATCCATGAAAATGGACGGTCCTGATGCGCCAATCACAGGTAAGCTACCATTCAGTATGAAGCTTTCCAATATGAACTCAAGCTCTATGGTCCATTCTCCAAAAGCATCGGCTTTGAGAGAGGGGTGCAGTGGCATACGTACGCATAAGTAGGTGCACAGAGGTACGGTGCCCTTCAAATTTTATCATAATATATAATTTTGGTGTAAAATGTTATTAAGATTATTTCAAAATTTATTTTTATTTTTAATTATAAAATTTTAAATTTAAAAAATGATTAAAATAAAGTAGATCTATAAACATACGAAAATCTTGAAAATGGACGGTGTAGATAATATGTTGTAAAATGCATTATTTTTTAGAATTAAAATCTTTTTATTTTTTATAATCAAACATCTCGATGTTGAGATGATCAATCAAAGGGTTTTTCAACATTAAAACTATATTTTCTGATGGAATTTTGAGGGACATCCATAGTTCTACATTATAAGGTAGCATACTTATATAAACTTTTTTTCCTTGAGAGAAAGATGGGAGGCGACAAGTGGATATGTTTTTCCCTGAAGCCCCAACTCACTGAATTCACTTATAGAGGGAGAAAGTTGTATGAGGCTAAGAAAAAAAGTGCAATACACTGAATTCACTTATAGAGGGAGAAAGTTGTATGAGCCTAAGAGAAAAAGTACAATAGAGTGGCGTGAGGACCGGCTAAGTACGACTCGAGGGCAGGGCTTTATTTTTCTTTTTTTTTCTCGAGCTGCCCTGGCTTGGCCTAGCGTGATAGGCTAAGGCCAGGCCAGGGCATACCTATAGGGAGTAGGTCAGCCCTACCTTCAAACAATCGAGAAAAAAGCGAAAGCGTAGAAAAGAGAGAGAGAGAGAGTACCAAGAAAGATGTGAAGACAGCGAAGAAAGCCCCAAAACCTAAGATGACAGAGTAGCCCACGGCTTGGTTGAGGACGGTCTCGTCATTGAAGAAACTGCTGTGCCTCACACAACCCGCCTCACTCCCCGAATTCGTAGTATAGTATTCACCTGCAAATCCCAAAGGCGGGCACTTTGATGATGAGGCCATACAGATTCTTCTTTCAATTCAATTTCGCCCTCGCCCTGGCCCTCGCCCTCGCCCTATTCCTATTTTGAGAGAGGATTTATGGCAGCCGCACTAAAAACAACAATTGAGTTGTTTTCAAGGTATTGTGGTGACTTGCGAAGAAGGGGGCCCACTTTAATGTCAAAGTAGGTTGCTTATTGGAGTGAATTTATTCCAATAATTGCATAATTGATGGCCCCTTTTTACACAGATTCCACATCTCCCTAGTCTCTATGAAGGGGAATCAAGAGTTTTTTAACGGATGACGTTTTTCTGTGAGTCCGCATACTCATTTATTTTAAGTATGTCCTCTCTCCAAAACCATCTTTAAATGGATTTTGAATCCCAAATATTATGTGTAAAATCTCACAATAATAGAAAGAAATCCTATACTATACCCAAACTCACCATAAAATATAAGATATTGTATTTACCCTTCTTATATATACTTATTACAATGTAAACCTTCCCAAATATACAGATTATTATATACACTTTCTATATTAACCTAATAGGCAATATATATTTTCCTTTCACACTTTCCCTTAAACTCAACATGCTATGAGAGTGGGTGGTTGAAGTTTGAATACTAATTGTGGAAACGAGCAGTTGGATCTTCAGATGCATACTTAGATTGCTTGATCAACAAGCACAGAAATCAACGACGGAGCAGCAGTAGATCAACAAGCCAGAAAATGCAGACAATCCCAGAGAGAAAAATAGATCAGAGAGTCGAAAATGACTCGGTAGAGAGAGATCCAAGAGTCAAAATACAACTCAGTAGAGAGTCGAAACACGACTCGACCAGCAACAGACTCGTCTTGAAAATCAACGAAAATGCTTCAGGGACAATGAATGGATATAACTAAGATAAATTTGGCTTTAATAGCATGTGAAGAGTCTCAAGTTTATCTGAAGAAACTCAATATCCATCAATCGTATGAATATACAGGCTTGTCTTTTATAGATAAATTACATATGAGAAATTATAAAAATTAAATCACATATACCTAAACCATACCCAGACTTACCATAAAGTACATATACTCTACTAAACCTTGCCATATATATTGATTATAATATATACTTTCCATATTAACCTAATACGTAAGATATATTTTCCTTTCACAGTGCCCCTCAAACTCAATATGTTTTGAGAGAGTAGCTGGAGTTTGAACACTAAGTTGTAGAAACGTGCATGGATCTTCAATAGTACGTCGAGCTTTGAGTTGGAGACAAAAGAATGTGCACCACCTATCTCTTACAAATCAGTCGGACAATCCCAAAGAGATAGCGGATCTGGAAAATTATTGAGAAAAAAAATCCTAGAAAGAAAAATAGATCAAAAAATTGAAAACGACGCGGCAGAGAAACAGATCAGATAATCGAAATACGACTCGATAGAGAAGACAGATCAGATAGTCGAAATGCAACTCAGCAGATAGTTGAAACACGACTCGACATAAGTTGCACCGACTAGGTGAGCAACAAACTCGTCTTGAAAATTGGCGACAATGCATAGCTCCAGGGAAGAAGAATGGACATAACTAAGACGAAAAATGGCTCTGATACCATGTGAAGAGTCTCAGGTTTCTCTAAAGAGACTCAGTGTTTATTAATCAAACAAATATACAAACTTGCCTTTATAGACAAATTATAGATGACAATAATAGAAATAAATCCTATACCATACCCAGAGTCACCATAAAATACAAGTTATTGTACCTACTATTCCCATATATATTTATTACAATATACACCTTCCCAAATATATAGATTACTATATACACCTTCTATATTAACTTGATAGGCAATATATACTTTCTTTTCACATTTTTAAGGTTGAGAATCTCAACCATGATGAAAATGAGAAGAATATAAATTTAAAACGAGAAGTAATATTTCTAGATCTATATTGAGCACCATCCATTTTAGTTTTTGGTGGGCCACAATTTTTTCACATCCATCTTTAAGATGGATATTTGATGGGCCGGGGGCATAGCTGTAGAATTGTCTCCCTCGATGCATTAAATACTTTATTTTTTCAGGAGAGTGTACAATAAATTAATTTACTTTGGTATAAAAAACATTATAAATCATGAAAGAAATTAAATCATTGCTAAGCTTATATACAAAATCAGGTGGATATCAATAAACGTCGAGAAAGTCTAATTTTTTAGGAAAAGATCCTGGGCTTAATGGGTTAGTGCTTGACGATTTGAAACGCTCCATTCAAGACTCAATTCTTACCAAGGGTAGACTACTTCTCCCCACTTACTCATCTAAGAAATCAAAAAAAAAAAAAATCTGATTCTCTTCTTTGTTTTGTGTGGAGGAATAATACACCTCAACCATCAATTCTGGCTTCTGATGACTTGAGGTGTTTGTGATCATTGCATACCAAATGTAATATCTTAACAATTAGAAAATCAATGCTCCTTTGATTTGTTTTTAATTGCTTGTGATATATACAAGGCATCAATTGTAAAGCAAGATATAATTCTATTGTTGAAAGCCTCTACCATGGCTTAAAACTTCTATTTTTACTCCTATTTATGAAATTTAAAGTTCCAAAAATGGTGCGGATCAAACGTATCTATAACCACTTGGAAATCTTGAAAATAAACGGTGCAAACAATATTTTATAAGATGCAATATTTTAAAACTTGAAAATCTCCTCCCTTTTTTCTTTCTTTTGGACATCTATAAATTTCGAGGTTGAGATAATCAATTGGAGGGTTTTTTAGCATCAAAGCGATATTTTTTTAAAGGCTTATGAGTTGTGGCTTACTTTTATAGCATAAGATTGATGCCTTTTATATAAGATTGATGCCCTTTATAAAAAATTTTCTTTTGGGTTTATTAAGCATACTCTAATGGAAAAATGTTCTATTATTTTTCATAATTTAAAAAAAAGTATCATGTTATTTCTCTCTCATAACAATGTAATGGGATTTATATCATGATACCATTTATCTTTGTTACAAGGAGGTCACAATTATTTCTACTCATTTATCTTTGTTACAAGGAGGTCACAATTATTTCTACTCATTAAATATCAAATTGGATGGCTTAAGGTGTGTTATGAAGTTCGAAAGAAAAAAAAAATCTGAACTGTAAGTCTAGTCAATAACTCTCTTACAACCACCCGATTTGAAATCTAATGGACAAAAATGATTGTGACCTCGCTATCCAAAAAGTAAATGGTATCTTTTGTATATTTTCTTTATATAATTATAATACTTATATAAATCATATTGCTTATGTCTTAACCAAAAAAACTTTTTAGTAGCTAATACTTTACTCCTATATTCAAAGAGATAGACACTAATATCGGAGACAAATATTCAAAAACTTATATACAAGGAGATTGAGAAATATGTAAGTGAATGAGCCTCCAAAGGCACTTCCTATTAGAGACTAAAAAAGAAACCCATTTTAACCTATACAACTCGTGATCATATATATTTTCATGGGATTTCTGAAAAATAAAAAAGTAAAATTCTGGATAATTCGTCTATTATATACATTTTGATAAATTTATTTTAAATTAATTTTTCTCTAAATACTTTCAAATTAGGAAAGGATTTCATGCTGCTTCTAGGGAAAATTGTACAATTGCTACCATTGGGAAATCATCATGGTTATTGGTTATGGATGGAAGGCATAGAAAAGAATCGGCAAGAATATGCCGAGATTTAATGAATCTACCTTATTTTGTTTTAATTTAGCAAGTATGTTTCGCTTCATATGGTCAAAAAAGCATACAATAATATTTTGCTTGGGAATAATTTTTAAGAACTTTGCGACATGCTTCAAGCTATCTAATTTCACATTTATGATCTTCTTGTACCAAAAGTAAATGAATCACAATAAGAAAAAAGAATCTCACAACCATTTTCCATTTTTTACAAAATTAGCAGGAATTTTCTTTTCTATTGCATTGGACTAAACCAGTGTTTAGAAACCAGATTGGTGAGCGGGATCACCCCCCAATCAATCTTAGTTTGGATTTTCGTCCCTGATTCAAGAATATATTAAAAAATAAATCAATAAAAAATTAAGACATGATAAAAGAAGGCTTGTGGGAGCTTTAAATACTAGAATACACATAGAAATCATAAAAGAACAAAAAAAAAGTTGTAAAAAAGCAACGACGGTTTTAGGGGGGGTTGACCAGTTCTGATACTTGTAGGTGGATCCTAACCGATTCCCTATACAAATTGAGCTATGGGTTGTGTTTTTTAATTATTTGGGCAAAACAACTAGCTCTTCGCCATCCATAATGGAACAACTTTTGATATTGTAGAAATATCGTCCTTCTTAAATGCACTATAAAACTTATTGGAATAGGTATTTGATGAATTTGGAGGTAGCACCCCAAACAATCATCTTCTAGGAAAGGGGCTGAGTTGTAGTGGTAGCACCCTTATACCCAGTTATCACATCCTGCCGCACCACTCATTTAGACCTTAAAAAAGGCTAACTCCCAAATCTATCTAAAAAAACAGGTAGGGCTTGTCTTCCTCACTGAATTACCCAAAAAAAAAAAACAACCGTCTTGTCGATGGATTGATTGAGATCACAACCAACCATCTTGGAGATGGATTGAGGAGGTTTCAGTTAGCAGGTTTGCAAATAATAATACATAAACAAACCAAACATCATTAATAAATCAGTTAAATCAGAGGAAAAAAGTCGATGCAGAATATGGCTTGCTAAAATTAGGTAAGTTAAATTGTCATGAATATTTTGGATGTGTCAAATAAAAGGAGTGAAAAAGTTAGATATGTATAGATGATATAAAGTTAAATCACAGTTTGTAGTTATTTTGAAGATACAATGAGGTCATGGAACAATAATTTCATGTCATGACTTGGTAGCATAAAGATTCTCTTATTTGTCTCATTTTTTATTAAACACAGCAACACGGTATGCTTCCTTCTCTACCAAGATAGAAAACATATAATGATTTTATTAGGAGCATAGAATGAAGCAACAACAACACTGGACACAACAATTACATTAACAAATAACACAAATAACAACTTGGTATATTGGATTGTTTTCAAGTAAAAAAAAAAAAAAATTAAGTGTAAGATTATAATCAACAAAAATCTAAAATGTAAAATAGTGATTCATTTAAATGTTTTTGCTCTGTGCACAAATGAAATAAACCTTAAAAGTTGAAATTAATACAACTTTTTATATCTAGAGAGAATGCTTACTTTTACTAAGCAATATACGTAGGCAAAACCAAAATTTTTGAATTTTACACCTAATTCCTAGTTTGATCTTTAGTTGTGTGACTGAATGCTCTCTCTTTCAATTTACACGATGCTCTTGGTTTAGAGAAAAAGGGGAAATTTTGTTTAAACCAAAATCAGCTAGGCGAGCAATTGGCCCATGGATTACGCACGAACCGGCCTGGCCATTAGGCTTGGGTCTTGCCAAAAGGCCAATGTTAGGTTTCGGGCCCAAGCTATAGAAAGTTGGGCCGACCGGATCATGCTAGGCTAGCTAGCCTATTGCCTAACCCCGTAGATTGTCAGATATTGTGAGCAATCTGTTGTGTATGTGCATATATGTTCAAGCTAATTTACTGAAGTTAACTGGAATTTTCTTCTTGTTTAATGATCCACCAACTTGCTCCCTCATGAGAAAATTTACCTAAAGGATATCTTTCTCAACAAAATTTATGATATAATTAGGGGTAGCAATGGGCCTAACAGCTTGGCCCAGCGCAGAAAAACCAGGAAAGGGTCACAAAAGTTGACCAGAGAAGCAGACCATAGCTCACCAGGCCAGGTTTTAATAATTTTTGCTAATTTTTAGAATTATATATAGGCCTTGCCTGACTCTAACTGGGCCAGGGCTGAGCCACCTAACCACTTGCTAGGGGCCAGGGGCCCTTTAGCCCAGTATGTGTCGGTCCTCTAAGGAACCGGACCAGGCCAAGGTTGGTTTGGCCCATAACTAGCCCTAAATATATTTTACTCATCCTAGCCAAAACAATGAAAGAATAGAAAACAAAGAGAAGTTTAAATTAGAACTTAAAACCACCCAATTCGAGATCTTATCCTCCAAGAGAGTCCATTTTATGGACAGGAAGATTCAATTAGATAGAAACTCAAACTCATATTTTTTTATATTTATTTGGCCTTAAATGTTTTCAATGATCTAAAATCTCCCTCATGGGTGACTTGCTTGACGAAGCAAGCATATAATTTGCTCTTGCTGAAGTACATTATATTCACCTTACTTAGAACGTCACAATTTGAAGACCAACAAATTAAAAAAGAAAAAGGAAAATTGTCAAGTTACTTGTGATAGATGAACAATTTAACATCTTATCCATATCTTCTTATTTGATTTCAAACCACCCATAAAAAAATATATGATCTTGAGTTGGAATAGTTGCAATCCCATAACCTTAAACCCATAGGTTTTCTTAAAAATACATGATCTTGAGTTGGAATAGTTGCAATCCCATAACCTAAACCCATAGGTTAGAAAACCTAGAGAAAACCTAGAGCCTACTAAACCCCTAGGAAATTAAACCCCTAGGAAAAGCATTTCATTGGTATAATTGAACAAATGTTTCAAGACAAAAAGAAAGGAGGGAGAATGGAGCAAATCAACCCACAACCCTATATGAGCCCCAACTCCATGTTCGGGGCATCCCGGGCCTGTCTAGATAAATTTTTTATTTAATTTTCAGTTTATTGTCTTTCTCTTCTTCTTTTTTGTTCTTTTCTGTTTTTTTTGTTTCTTTGTGGATTTTGAGTGATTTCAAGTTGGCTTTGCTAATAGTGTGAGAGGAGAATATCGATTTCTGCAGTTCCATTTCTCATACACTGATGGATTCCACATTCTATATCAATTATTAAATGTTTAAGTTTTAAACAAAAATAAATAATTGATTTCTTGCCAAGATTTTCCCGAATTTGACTATATACAATGCCTCATGAGAAATTTATTCTACATTCTATGTAGTATAGAACTAGAGTGGGCAATTTTTTAAGAGTAAGATTTACATAAGGTTGCAACCTTACTTATAATGTCCAGTATTGTATACTTTTCGTTTTAGCTGGATGGTATAAATTTTATATATCTTTTAAGAAAATCTGATATCCAGACTATTAAAATAAAATAGATGGTGTAAATTACTATAAGTAAAAAGTTGCCACCTTTTATAAACTTTCTCCTTTATTAAAAAAACACATTTGGCCAAATTTATAAATAAAGTAATTTTCCAATTAGAATTCGATAGTTTTACGCATATATTTTAAAACTCAAACCATAGTTGGTCAGCCCAAGGACTAACCATTACAGTTGTCCATCCGATAATATATAGGAAAATTGTTTCATGCAATGGGGATCGCGTTTCACATTTGTGATAGGGGGTCCATCTAAAAACAATTGAAATTAATGGCTTTTTGTTTTTGCTTTTGTTTTTGTTGCCCAAATGTGAGAGACTGGCAATTGGAGGAAGATGGTGAGGATGGAGATTCCTACCCTCTCCTTGTTGTTGATCTTTGGTTCATGGGTTATTAAAATTTGGTCATCCTATTGGAAATGGAGGAAGATGGTGAGGATGGAGATTTCTACCCTCTCCTTGTTGTTGACCGATCTTTGGTTGATGGGTTAATTTTTAAGTCTAAACTTTATGTGGTGGGATCCTTTTCCCCACCTTCGTGTGATATTTTTGGTCTTGATGATTGGGCCATGTGACGATGGGGTCTAGACTATGTACCAGTATTGAAGATTATTGGAGATAACAAAGTGGTCTTCATTCTTAGATCTGAGGATGATATGTGCAGAGCTTTACATCATAGATTTGTCAGAGTTAGGGGTCTTCTTCTGTCTTTAGATTGATGGAGCCCCACTGCCCACAGGTTCCACTTTCATAGAGAAGCAGTCTGAATCACTTTAAAGGGTATTTCTTTACATGCTAGAAGCTTAGCTATTATTCAGAAAATTGCAAGCTTATGTGGGGACTACTTTGATGTCGACTGAGACTCTCTTATTGGAAAGGATTTTCGTTCCGTTAGAGTGAAAATATAGAGAATTTAGAGTATTACTATTCTCAAGAAAATTTGCTTGTAAGTGGACCATATACCCTTTGAGATCTCAGTGGTAGTTGAAGATTCCAATGCTCGTTCTAGTGATAAGGGTAGAGGTATTGCTCACTAGAACACAGATATAAGAATGATTGATAAAGGGAAGAATGTTTATCAAGTTGAAAATCAAAGGTCTTCTGAATGGAAGCGGGTAACCTCTTGGAAATCTCATCTCCAGGGCCGTGAAAGGGTAGAGGATTCCGATAGGAACAGACAGAAACAACAAAACCGTAATTGGAGGAGTAACGCTAAAGCATTCAATTTTAGAATTCAAAAATGAAACAGATGCGGGTCCCTATTGTTAGATTTCCTAGTCCCAAGCCTATTTTTTAGGAGAAAGAAGTTTCCTTCTTAGAGGCGCATAAATCGTTGACCGGGATGAGGACACCAATGACTCCTTGTTTGGATAAGGGGTATCCCTCCAGAGGATCTTGTGGGGTCAGGGTAACTAATCAAATGGATTCCTTGGTTTCTTTAAAGGTGCACTTTAATCCTAGTAGACCTCTGGGTACACAAAATAGAAAAGTTTCTTCCTCTAAAGGCGATGACCTTGATTTGTCAAGTATGCCTGTTGCATCAGTTGTCAATGATGGGAAAATCTTGGAAAGGGATCCATGTCCTAAGTGGCCTTCCTTTTTATTCCCTAACCTGATTGCAAGTTTCCCATGCCCAAGTCTTTTTCTAAGCTCACCTTTGCTGCCATTTTCATTTGGTGGATTACTTTTGTGAGGCTTGGTGTTCTTCCCTTTCAGTTGCTCTGCCTGGATAGTTTGGTGTTGGTTTTCTCTACAAACCTAGAGATGCACCCTTCGCCTTTCCGTCTTGCAGCTGTGAAAGGGCAATGCAATCATTCTCGGTCTCATTTTGACCCCCTTGTCATTGACCCTCTCGCTATTGTGGTTCTTAATCCAGAGGATGAGGTATTAGATCTAGAGAATGAGGTTTTTGTTCCTACTCTTGATGAGTAACTTGCTATTGAAAATGCTCCTACAACTAGTGAGAATGAAGATGCCTTTTTTGACCCGGAACTAGCTTTGGTTGAGGGTGATGTATTGCCCCTGGCCTCGGTCCTTCAGTCAAAGCCGGTGCATATGTTGGCTCTACCTCCTTTGCTAGCTGAGTCAATTGATGCTATGGATACTGCTGATGAAGCTAAGGTGGGGGCTCTGATGGAAGATATGGGAATGGATAGTGACGTGCTTTTGGGAATCATTGTGAATGAGATTAGGGCTAGAAAGAAAGCTCGTGATAATAAAGGCAAGCAGCCAGCGAAGTCAGATGCTCAGGGAAATAATAAGGATCTTCATACTCCAGTTAAGAAATTAAACAAAAAGATTAAGGACAAGAAAGTTGTGTTGTGCTTTCGTTCGTCTGCTCGAATGGAAGCAAGGGGTATCATCACGAGTGTACCCAAACCGAAGGTGATTGCGGCTTCAGATCAGACTATGGTGGAGCTTAGTAGTGACGTCTCATGCTCTGATAGTGATGTCTCGGAGTCGTCAACCTTGAAGGAACCCTAATGGTGGAAGAGGTATACTTCAGATATTGTGTGGATGGTCATAGTTCTACCTCTAAATCCTTCTTTTAATGCTTATAACTTCTTGGAATATAAGAGGTATGGGGGACCTCAGACAAAAGCGTGATGTTTTGTTTATTGTTGCTAAGTATAGGCTTGACATTTTGATTTTGCAAGAGATCAAATTGCCCAACCCTACTATCTCTAGAGTTAGGGAAATTTGGGGCTTATGGGCAGTTAGTTGTTTGGGGGTGAGCTCGATTGGTGCTTCAAGGGGTTTATGGCTGTTGTGGAACCCTATTATTAAAGATAGGTTTTTGCTTGTCGGCTTTATTGGACCACAGTTGGGTTTTTCTTGGGGGCTTTTGAAAGTGTATGACCCGAACTTACCTACTTTGAAATAAGAATTTCTTAATGATTTATCTCTTCTTTTGAATGAGTTTCCTTTTTCTATTTTTTTGGGAGATGATTTCAACCTTATTTGTTGCCCGTATGAGTTTGCTTCTATGCTTAGGCTTAACTCTTCAATATAGTTATTTAATAGTTTTTTTTCGAGACATTCTTTATTAGACCTACCTATCTCGAACTATTTTCACGTGGTCAAATAATGGTACTCACCTTTCAATGTTTAAACTGGATAGATTCTTAGTATCCACTGATTGGTCGGAAGTCTTCCCTCTGACCTCTATGAGGGCATAACCGAGATTATCCTTGATCATTCCCCAATTCTGTTGAGTTCAAAAGTTGTCCGTAGTGGACCGAAACCTTTTAGACTTGAAATTGGGTGGTTGGAGGCAAAAGAAGTTGTAGGCCTCATTCATCATATATGGGAAAATACTATATTGGTCGGGTCTATTGACTTTCATATGCATAAGAAGCTAGTTGAAGTTAAGAAGAAATTGCTGGTATGGAAAAAAGAGAGTAGATACCTTATAAATACCAAGATTGAGGAGACTCTACTAGAGATTTTGGATCTTCATATTCAGCAAGAAAGTGTTTTATATATAGAGAGGGTAGTCGATAGGAATGCTTTGCTTAAGTCCTTGAATGATCTCAAGAGAGTGGAAGAGATTTATTGGAGACAATGCTCTAGGAGTAAATGGCTAAAAGAAGGGAACCGCGATACTAAATACTTTCACATTATTGCTAGTGCTCACAAGAGGCAAAATGATATCTCGGGCATTACTATCCTTGGTATTGATCTAGATGATCATAATGCGATGGAATGTGCGGTGGTAAATTACATTGAGTGGGCTTGTACCACTGAAGTTGAGTTTACTCCTAAGCTGAATAATGTCCTTTTTAAGTACTTATCGGATGCCCATGTAGCCCAGTTGGAATCAGATATCTCTCTGGAAGAGCTTAAAAGGGCAGTCTTTGCGCTACCAAGTAATAAGGCTCCGGGTCCAAATGGGTTTCCACTTATCTTTTTTCATAAATTTTGAGATCTAACTAAGTTGGGTTCGTTGGAGATGGTAAAATATTTCATGAGTCGTGATGAGCTTTTCTAAGGGGTGAAGTCTACTTACATTGCTTTAATCCCTAAGAAATCATTTATTGTGGAACTTACTGATATCAGACCCATTAGATTACTTACAAGCCTGTATAAAATTGTGGTAAAGATTCAGGTAGAGAGGTTAAAGGTAGTGCTGCTTTTTATTATCTTGGGTCTTTAATCATCTTTCATTCAGGATAGACTTATCACGAATAATGCCTTAATAGCCCAAGAATGAATCCATTCAAGACTTTTGACCTTAGAGCTAGGGGTAGTCATAAAGTTAGATATGGAAAAAGCATATGACAGAGTGAAATGGGGGATTATTATGAAGATTATGAAAGGAATAGGGTTTGGAGATAAATAGAGGAGGTGGATTTTTGGATGTCTTTCCTCGGCTCATTTCATAGTGTTTTTCAAGGGTAGGCCCATTGGCTTCTATCGAGCTTCTAGATGCCCTAGGCAAAGTGACCCTCGCTCTCCATTTCTTTTTACTCTGTATGTTGGATGTTTCATTTTAATGCATAAGAATATTGAGGGAAAGAGACATTTTAATAGTTTTAAAATTGGGAATGTTGGAGTGTGTATCTCATTTACAATATGCAGATGATAGTCTAATTTTTTGTGAAGCAAATCATCTTCAGGTTAGCAACATTACTACTTTTTTTTAAAATGTTTGTGAGGTTGCCTTGGGCTTGAAAGTTAACTTTCATAAAACCTCTGTGATTGGGATCAATTGTGAAGATGAGGAGGTTCAAAGAATTGCAGATGTATTGAGTTGTAGGGTGGATAAATTTCCAATCACCTATCTAGGGTTACCAATATCGGAAAAACGATTATCTGTTTTAGCTCAGGACACTGTTTTGAATCGAGTTCAAACTAAGCTCGACCTTTGGAAACTAAAGTGTCTGTCTCTGGGGGGGGAAGGACTACTTCGCTTCAATCATGCTTGGCTAACCTGCCCATTTACCAGATGTTTGTCCTACATATGACTTTAGCTGTTGTTAAGAAGATTGAAAAAATGATGAGGGACTTCCTATGGGGTTCATATGGAGATGATAGAAAGTATCATTTACTTAGATGAGATAAGGTATGTACCCCAAAAAGCGAAGGTGGACTTGGGATTATAACAATAAAACAGGTTAATCAGGCTTTGTTGAGAAAATGGTGGTGGCATAGCTTACTCTATAAGGATCATTTGTGGTATCAAGTTCTAGTTGCGAAGTATGGAATAGATAGACAAGGTTTATGGTTAGGAGTTGGTCGTGGGGGTGTGGCATCTACTTTTTGGAAGCTCATAGCTCCATGTAAACCTTTTGTTGATAGAAACATTAGATGGGTGATTGGCAATGGGAGTCAAATCTCTTTTTGGCATCACAGATGAGTAGGGAATTGGCCCTTGAAACACCAGTTTCCGGCCATTTTTAAAGGGTGTCCAATCAAAATGCTAGAGTTGATGAGATTTTGAAAGGGGTGGGAGATCAAAGCTTTCTGGAATGTCCTCTTACCTTACAACAGAGTTAGGGATGCTTTAATTTGTGACCTGAGCTCATTATTGGATATTCTTACCACATAATGCGGAAAATGAGATAATTTGGAAAGTGGAGAAAGATGGCGTGTTCTTGATTAAATCCTACTATAGATTGCTCTTCCATGACTGGTGGAGATGATCTTTACCTCAGATCACTCAACTATGGAAATGGCATGTCCTCATAAAGTTTAGATTTTTATTTGGCTGGCGGCACAAGATAAAATCCTAACTATAGATAATCTTGTTACACAAAGGAAGATTCTCCCTAATATTTGTTTGTTATATAAGGATGCTACAGAATCTGGATCCCATATCTTTATCCATTGTCAATTTGGGGCCGTTTGGATACCTGGAAATATATTGTCTGTGAAATATATTACTGGCGTAATACAATACTGCGTAATACATTGCCTGCAAATGGATTGTCACTGTTTGGGTAGTAATTAGATGCAGCCTGGGAAATACATTGTTACTGTTTGGCTATGTCTAGAAGAAATATGAAAAATGCATTACCAACAATTTTTTTTTCTTGTTTGGCTTTATATCCAAAACATGGTTGAGCGTACAATCCCTATTAATATGTAGCTTAAAATTTATAATTGCATCAGGCATAAGAATTAGCCACACTTTTTGTATGCCTTTGCGTCTTGACTTGGAATCACATGCTTTCAAGATGTTAACAATTTGGAACATACTTTTCTTATGATAAGCCATCATATTTTTTATGTTTTCTTTTCTTGTACTAAAGCCTTTCGATCATCTCTATCCAGAAAACTTCCATTTGGCTAGTAATCTAGAAGGCTTATGACTAAATGAGATGTAGAGGAGAAATTATGTTGGGGCATTGGAGGAGATTGCAGATGTAAATTAATTTAAAAAAAAAAAAAACAATTCAAGCACACTGATTTGACGATTCTCTGTGAGTGAACTTAAGTATTTCGAATTTATCAACAAACAATAGCAACAAAAAAAAATAAATAAAGCCGAAAAAATGATCTTAGCAGAGAACCCAAATCCCTTTATTTTTTTGAAACAATAACTACAACTGTGGTTGCAGAACCCAAAAAATAAATCTTGGATATCTGGAAATAAACAATAGCTACAACTGTGGTTGCAAAAGATGGGGCTGGGGCTGTCGGGTTATAGCTGCTAGTTAAAGAAAATGGCGCTGCTGTGTGATTTTCAGGTTTTAGCTGCTAGTTGAAGAAGATGGGGTTGTTGTGTGATTTATGAGGTGAGGGAGCTATTAGTTACAGAAGAAAGGGCTACCGCATTTTAGTTGCTAGTTAAAGACCTTTTTTTTTGTATTGGGGAGAAAGACAAACTGGGTGATACCCAATCAACAAGCACAATAGAACAAAACAATTCTTCCCCTATTAAGTGAACCTAAGAAGAAGTAATCAAGTAGATAGCAATATATCAAACACATTATTAAGCTCCCAAATCAGCAACTAAATGCACCACAAACACACACATAAACACCATCAATTTTTACGTGGAAAACCTCCCCAAAGTGAGGAGGAAAAACCACGGGACTGTAGTCCACCCAAAGCTTCCACTATCAACAAATAATGGGAATACACAAGAGTCTTCTCTAGCTAAAACTATAGGTATACAATAATACCAATCATCAAGAACACTATATTCTTGGCAAATATCATAAACAAGATGAACTCTAAAAAAGAGAATATTGAAGAGATCTCACCAAAACAAAGGCAGCAAAGACGGCTTTGCAAAACTGAGTTAGAGGACTCCAAACGTCAATCACACTGTTCAGAATGAAGAACCATATGTTGCAAACCTGCTGTCAAAATTTTAGGTTGATCGGACCATGAATGACCATCCGATCGAGTTATTGATGATGACTGCACAATGTCTCCAAAAACCCAGAATTTTCTCCTCTCCCCTCTTCTTTCTTCTAATCTCACATGTTGAAAACAAATGAGGAAAACCCTCATTTAACATATAATGGGCAAAATGACTGAAATGCCCATACTCCATATGAGATTTACGCCGTATGGACTTCACCAAAAAAAGGTTGAACTTTGAGCCATCCTCCACATGGAGGGAAACCCAACCCAACAAATTTCTCCCTCCCGACTATGTGGAGGGATTTGCCATCCCAGTGATCAAACGACAAACCTCAAGCTTCTCCCTTAGTAAAGCATTTGTCAACATATCAGAGCCATTATGATCAGTATGGATTTTTTCAATTTCTAGCGACTTGAAATTTAAAACATCTCTTATCCAATGATACCTCACGTCAATATGCTTTGATTTAACATGAAAAGTGGAATTCTTACTAAGGTGGATAGCACTTTGACTATCACAAAACAACACATACCGCTTTTGTTTGAAGCTATGCTCCTACACAAGCCTCTTCATCAAGATTCTGTTGCTGCAATGAACTCTGCTTCAGTGGTAGAAAGTGCAACAAATTTCTGTAATCTCGATTGCCAAGTTACGGCTCCACCTGAGAAAGTGATCAAGTAACCTGAAGTAGACTTACGAGAATCTACATCCCCGGCCATATCTGCATCTGTGTAGCCAACTAACAAAGGTTTTTCAAATCCAAAACAAAGTCTCAAATTGGAAGTGCCTCGAAGATACCTCATAATCCACTTGACTGCATTTCAATGCTCTCTTCCTAGATTTGAGAGAAAACGGCTAACTATACCAACTGTGTGAGCTATGTCTGGCCTTGTGAAAACCATGACATACATCAAACTTCCCACTGCTGAGGTAAATGGAACTCTTTCCATATTTTTCTTCTCTTCATTAGTAGAAGGGCTCTACTTGGTGCTCAGTCTAAAGTGAGTAGTAAGAGGAGAGCTAACCACTTTAGCTTTGTCCATCTTGAATCTTTGAAGCATTTTTTTGATATACTTCTTATGCTAAGAATCTGTTTTGCTGGCCCCAAGTCTTTCATGGCAAAAGACTTGCTCAATTGCTTGATTAACCTGTTAATCCTCGAAGCATTCCTGCCAACAATCAACATGTCATCTACATAGAGAAAAAAGATAATAAAGTCATCATCAGAGAACTTCTGAACTAAAACACAATAATCAAAAGTAGTTTTCTTGTTGTCTTGCTTCCCCATAATTGACTCAAACTTCTTATACCACTGTCTCGGTGCCTGTTTTAAGCCATGAAGACTTTTCTTCAATCTACACACATAATCCTCTTTTTCTTTTACCTTGAAACCCTCTGGTTGATCCATGTAAATCTCTTCTTCCAAATCACCATGAAGGAAAGCAGTTTTCATATCCATATGCTCAACCTTTAAGTCAAGACTAGTTGCTAAACTAAGGACCACACGAATGGATGACATCTTTACAACTAGAGAGAAGATCTCATCAAAATCAATGCCTTTTTTCTGACTGAATCCCTTTACAACCAATCTAGCTTTGTATCGTGGACGTGAGGTGTGTTCTTCTTGCTTCACCCTATACACCCCTTGACAACCAATCTAGCTTTGTACCGTGGACGTGAGGTGTGTTCTTGCTTCACCCTATACACCCACTCAGTGTTTCAAAAATCGTCGATCCGATCCCAAATTGGGCGATCCGGATCGGGTATCGGTTATAACCGATCCAAATACACTATCGGTAAAACCGGGCGATTCCTAATTTTTTTATTTTTCAATCCGATTTTTTTTTTAAGAACCCACCTTGGTTTTTTTGAACTGTGATTTATACCACTTTACCCCCCCCCCCCCCCTTGCCACGTGATTGTTTTACCTCCTTGCACTCCCTCCCCACGCGTGACACCTTGCAGTCCACTTTTCACCCCCCACACGTGACCCCCACGTGATTGACACGTTGCACTCAACCCCCTACGTGATTAATACCTTGCACTCCCTCCCCACTTACCCTCCCCCCACGCGTGACACCTTGCACTCCACTTCCCCCCCCCCCCCCCCACGTGATTGACACGTTGCACTCAACCCCCCACGTGACACTTCACTTTTTACCCCCCCACGTTTTCACCCCCCCAGGTGATTGACACGTTGCACTCAACCCCCCACGTTTTCACCCCCCCAGGTGATTGACACGTTGCACTCAACCCCCCACGTGATTAACACGTTGCACTCAACCCCCCACGTGATTAACACGTTGCACTCAACCCCCCACGAGATTAACACGTTGCACTCAACCCCCCACGTGATTGACACGTTGCACTCAACCCCCCACGTGATTGACACCTTGTACTTCACTTGACACGTTACACTCAACTCCCCACGTGATTGACACCTTGCACTTCACTTGACCTCACATGATTGACACCTTGCACTCAACCCCTCACGTGATTGACACCTTGCATTTCACTTGACCCCAGCTTAAAAAGTCTCAAGCTTCACATGGCCAAGAGAGCATACCATAAAGCAGCTCGTTGGTTTTTTTATAGTACTCACCCTTCTCACATCCCTTCGATGTTTGATATACCTGTGAGTTGAAAAATCGCTCGCTAATGTTATTAGCTTGGGATAAAGCAGCGAGAGAGTGTACGCGCGATGGTGTACGCACGACAGTGTATGCCCGTCATGAATAAGAAAGTTGTATGTCCGATTGTGGCAATGAAATTTGATGCTAACAAAAGAAAAAATTTATTAAAAATAATAATTAGGTGCCCATCACCCCTATCTTTTACCAAAAAAACATAAAAACTCTATTAAGCTACTATATCATGGTATTATTTCATTATATGAGTAATAATTATTTAATTAGTTAATTAGGATTAAAAAATTAGTACTAGTTCATAGGATAAAAAAAATAAAAAGTAATACAACAAGCAAAAAAAAAATGTAGTACAACATCTTCTTCTTTTGTCAAAAAAAAAAAAGATAATCAACAAGTATCATATTTTTCTTGTTAAAAAAAAAAAAAGATAACACAATAAGTATTTCTTGTCAAAAAAATAAAAGGTATTTCTCAATACAACCTAGGAATAAATAGTCTAATTATATTTTTTATTTTTATAACATGATGGTCTTTAACATAAATTTAGTGATATTAATTTAAAGATAGGATTCATATAATGAGGCCATTTGAAATCTCTCTCTTTCTACTAACAAT
>NW_006499913.1:3479708-3504386 GCF_000471905.2 Amborella trichopoda | reverse complement strand
ATAATATTTTTCGATAGGTTTTTGGGGTGCATCTGTATTTCTACATTTTAAGGTTGCAACCTTATATAGACTTTTTTCATACTAAAAATGATAAAGTTTTTACAGGGCTTAGGCTCTATGAAAAAATAAAGCCTCACCTCAAAATCCTCATCTGGAAAGCACTTTGAACATCAGAAATCTTCATGATGGCTCTAAAATCAATTTCCAACACCAACAAATAAACTTGAAACTCAAAAAATGGTATCGATCTTGTGGATTTGTTAACACTTATTTTTAGGAGGAAATGGATGGTCTAAATGATTTGTTGCAATATAAACTATTTTTAAAACTTAAAATCCTAATTGTTTTTCACAATCATAATGTTCAAGCTGAAATGATCGATTTAAAGGCTTTTCAATGCTTGAATTGCAATTTTTGATGAGATATGAGGTGAGGCTTTACTTAATTTGATAGGGCTGCAGCTCTATCAAAATAAGTAAAGCCTCACCATATAACTCATAGAAAATTTCAGGTCAAGCATTGGAAAACATTATCATCGATCATCTTGGTTGAAAATTATGATTGTGAAAAAAATTAGGATTTCAAGTTCTAAAAATCGTGTACATTGTAAACCCTAAAAAATAAAGATCCCTTACTTTCAAATTTTATTATTAGTGTTGGAAATTGATTTTTGAGCCATCGTGGAGATTTCTGTACCAAAAGTGCTTTCTGGACAAAGATTTGAGATAACGCTTTATTTTATTTTTATAAAATCTAAGCCTTATGGAAACTTCATCAAAAAATAAATATTAGTGTCATGAGACCTCATATTGAAAAAGGGACTGGGATTGTTAGTGGTAGCACCCCACTTAGTCATCATGTTGTGGCTTTTACTCCCATTGAGACCACCCCGTTAACACCTTGAAAAAATTAACTCCTAAATTATTTGAAACAACAGGGGCATGTCTTCCCCTCTGAATTACCCAAAAACAAAGGAGACGGCAGTTTGTACGCCTACATGACACTTTTTTCTTGCTCTTCATGTCTGCGTAATGCCATTTCTCTCTCCCTTGCTTGAATTCCTTTGCTTCTTCCTAGTTTTGGTTTGCTTCATTCGCCTCTCTCTTTTCATCCTCATGCATGGAAAAAAGAAACCTAGTGTAAGAGGGAGACTAGCAATGCCAAGAATCCTTTATCACGTGTACAATTACTTAAAGAAATAATTAAATTTTGCATTTTATAATACTTATAAAAAAAATTGAATTTTCCATTTTTTTAGTGTTTGATTAAACCAATGCGGAGTACTCGGTCCGTGTCTAAGTAACTCAGCTAGAGTTGCGTCGAGTACGGTTCAAGCTACAAAGTATTAAAAAAACAAAAAAATACAAAAAATAAAATAGGAAATAAATATATTTAAAGTAAATTAAACAAAACACATCTAAATGAAGTTTAAAAACAGTAAAAATAAATAAATTTCGAAAAAAACCAACTTGTAACTAGAGTTATTTTTAAAAAAAAAAGTTTATATAAAGTTGCAACTTTAAAATGTAGAATTAAGGTGCACCTGAAAAATCCATCGGAAAGGTCTTTTTTTATGTTAGCCTTTGATCATCTCAACATCTAAATGTATGGATATAAAAAAATAAAAAATAAAAAGATTTTGAGTCTCAAACATAGTGCATCTTACAATACATTATTTGGATTTCAAGATTTTCATGAGTTTATAAATCTGCTTAGTTTCAACTATTTTTGGAGTTTAAAATTTTATGTTTAGAGATAAAAATGAATTTTCAAATCATCCTAAGAACTTTCGACACGAAAATCACATCTTGTGATAAAATTTAGAAGTGCGCTCTAATTTGATAGTTTAAGGTTGCAACCTCATGCAAACCATACCCTTTTGAAAATAATCTAAAAATAATAGAAAATATAAAAAAAGTATTTAGAACCACCAATCTTTATTAAAAAGACATGGTTTCTATGAGTTCACGTGATCACATGTAGAAATGCAGGCCCCTTAATAATTTATTTTTAAAATAGAATTTAATCCTAATTTTTAGGGAATATATAATCTTTAACATGTGGATTATTAATATGCAAAAATAAATAAATTTTAAAACTAGAAATAACATTTTTTAGAGAAAATATTTGAACGGTTGATTTTACTTTTTTTTTGGATGACTATTATTTGTGGGGTAGATCTACACTTTTTTTGGTGGATGGTGTAGATCTACACTTTTTTTGGTGGATGATGTAGATCTCCAAGCCCGCATAGTAGCAAGTGCGGGCTTGGCCGCACCAAACAATTTTCCTTACAAAAATGATAGAAACGCATGAAAAAATATATGAGAAAGCTTTTTATGTTCCCCCTATAACATAGACGTTCTATCCTCCCCTTATCCAACCGTCTATTTTTAATGGAGGGCAAGATTGCTCCAATCACAATGTCACGTCTCTACACTATTTTATTTTTAATTTTTTTTATAAACTATTTTGACACCAAATTTGTAGTCCATTCCCATATTAAACTCGCATTAACGAAAAATATAAAAAAAAATATTCTCGATAAAATAAAATGATCAAAATACCTTTGAAAGTTTCAAGGGGTATTTTGATCATTATTTTTTATCAAAAAATTATTGTTAATTCTTTTTATAGGTACGTCCCAATGAGAAGATGACACATACCAAATTTCATATTCAAAAAATTTATATTAAAAAAAATTAAACATAAAATACTTTGAGACGTCGGATCTAAGATCAAACGGTGAGTAGCTCTTCTGATAAAAAATAGATGACTGGATGGTAGGGGGAGGATAGAACTTCTATGTTGTAGAAAGAACATAGAAACCTATCCCAAAATATATTACAAACAAATATTTTTATTTTTTGAATACTGTTTTCTCCTCGAAGTTTCGCTTGAGAAAAAGAGATGTAACAACACGGTATCTTTTCAAATTTCTTTCCCACGGGGTCCAAATTCGAAAACAATGTGAACCAACCTCAAGTGGGAAGGGGATGGGGATCCATATTTGACCACATGCCCCATAAAAAAAACGAAGCACCAGTCATTCTTTGTGGTAACTTGAAGAATTGTAACATGTGTAAAAGGGCGACTTTGGTAAGGAAATGGAGATACCTAATAGTATGATATTTATTAATTATCATATGGCATTTCATTGGCTAATACCATATGTTGTTCTTTTTTCTCTTTATTTTTGAAAACCATTACCAACAACACAAGATACACGAAAGCAATGAGAAACTGACTTTCTCTCTGACTAAAAGGTAAACTATCCAAAATCTCCATGGAAGCCACTTCTCTACATGAAACAAGTATCTTGAGGCTCCATAAGAAGCTCACTTCACTCTAAGAGGAGGCACAAGAAACCAAGATAAACTATCCAAAATCTCCATAAAAACCACTTCTCTACTTGAAACAAGTCTCTTGAGGCTCCATAAGAAGCTCTCTTCTCTCTAAGAGGAGGCACAAGAAACCAGCCTTTTGAGGCTCCATAAGAAGCTCTCTTCTCTTCAGGGTGAGGCCCTTACTATCATTCACAGCAAGCCTTGCCCCTTTCTTTAGAGGAAGTGGCATTTCCCATATGGTGACCCAGATAGGACACACATATTCTTTCCTCTTTCATCCTATATATATATATATGTATATATATATAAGGTTAGTAATCCGTAATAAATGTGAAACTTCTAATATATGTTACATATATCTAAAAACTACGAGATATATCCAAAAGTGCTGATCTTTTCAAATTTCTATTTCCTTTAGGAAACTTGTCAATATTAATCTCAATCCACATAATATGAGATTTCCTCATATAGGTGATTTTGGATATCAACATATCAAACAATCTCCACTTTGACATCAAAATCCCCTCCTCACCATGCCAACATTTATTGGATAACTTTATAATTTTTTCATCTTTTGTCAACTTCTTATTGAAAGACAATGTTTTCTATTAAATTTCTTTACCTCGAACTTTGCATTCGAGACATTTACCGTCATACCGACAACCCTAAACTAGGTTTTGATATAACTAGTTTTGCGCGGAAGTTCTAAACCCGATAGGCTATTTTTTACAAATAAAGTAGGAGAAAAATAGAAGAAACAACAAGCAAGAAAAATAAAACAGGAAAGAAATAACAGCAAAAAGAACACCAAAATTTACGCGGTTTGTCATAGATGCGACTACATCCATAAATAAGGCAAACAGAAATCCACTATACGAATGAAAGTTGCATCATAGATTTTGGTACATAGGGGTAACTTTTATTAGTATAGTACAAGGAGAATAAAATTATTTTTACCCATTGGATGTGAAATCTAATAGATAAAAATGTGTCACAATATTCAAGAAATTTTGTTTTGGACTTTGTACTTAAACAATGATACATTCTCAACTACCAGATTTCAAATCAAATGATCAATAATGATTGTGGCCTTATTGTATCAAAAGTAAATGGCCTCATTCTATACATTTCTCAAAAAGGATTGTCTACAAAGAGACTATTTATGTTTTATATACGGACGTCACAATCATTCTTGTCCCTTAAATTTCAAAATAGGTAGTTGTAAGAGTGTCATTGAATAGACCCAAAGTTATAAAAAAAAAATTGGGACTTCATGACTCATCCCAAACCATTCAATTTGGCATCTAATATGGGATTATGTATTATGGGGCTTTTTATTTTTTTTATAGGTCATAATTACTCCTAGCCATTAATGTCAAATTGGATGGCTTGGGTTGTGTAATGAAATTCAAGTTTTTTTTTTTGAACTAAGTATAGCCAATGATGCTCTTAAGAACATCTGATTTGAAATCAAACAGATAAAAGTCATTGCAATCTACTGTACCCAAGGTAAATAGTCTCTTTGCATATTTTTTTCTAATATCGAATCGGTTTTGAATTTTATTTATTTATCTTTTCTCTGGGGACAATCCGATGCCCCAAAGCTTGGACCACTTGATCCAGTGAGTGTTCCAAGGTTGAAGACCTCGGACTGTTATACAGTGGTAATAAGGTACAGAACTACCACTCCGAGGTCCTAAACCTTGGACCGCTTAACCTCATGAAAAAAAAAAAGCAATCTTAGACAAAAAGATGTGAGTTGACCAACTTTATACGTAATTTTTACAAAAAAATAGAGCTTTTATAATTGTGTTTGGTTTGCATAATTGATTTGACCAGCACCGGCCGGACAAATACAACAACCCGCGATACGATAAAAGAACTAGTGCAACAACTGCCCTTAAACCAACCGGGCCAAATAAGCGACCACGAATCCCCCGCAGGCTTCGTCGATGCACCCGTGGGCTTTTGAGTACCCCAACCCGGGATCCAATGCGAGATTTTTACTAAAAAAGTGTTTGAATGGCTTTTTCGAACATGTTATTTGACGTGTCTAGCCCGCCTCCCCACACGTTCACTCACCCAATGCATGTGCTCACGTCGAGTTCTGGCCCGTTGCAACCTTAAATAATCCAAGTAAGGTGCATCTCTAAACTTTATCATAAGATGCAATTTTAATGTTGAATACTCTTAAGATGGTACGAGAATCTATTTTCACCACTCCTTATAAAATTTTAAACTTCAAAATAGTTCTAATCAAGCATATCTATAATCGCATATAAATCTTGAAAATAGACCGTTTAAGTAATGCCATGTAATATGTGTTATTTTTAAAACTTGAAAAAAAAAAAAATTGTCTTTATACCATACATCTTTGTCCACCATCAAAATAACCTTTTTGGGGATTTTTGGAGTACGGGGAATGATATTGACCACCTGGCCCCGTAGAGTGAGCGGTTTCCAAAGTGGGCAAATAGTTAAAAAGAGGCGACTTTTAACGAGATCCCTAACTTATCATATTTAATGTATCAATAATCAGAGAGTGGGACCACACAAATTAATCCATATTATGACGGTCCACAAAAGCCAATAGTTGGAAAAAATATAATGGAGAAAAGGTCGTTCATTCCACAAGGGCGGCACACGGCCATTTCCTAGGCCGAAATTTCGCTGAATATCAGTTGTCGAAATTTCTTATTCATCTCAGTTATCCTTTACCTTATTTGAACGGCTAAGATTATGTAAAGTACAGTACCTTATATTTATGGTTGGGTGTAGTTTGTTGTATATGGTGTCATAACAATCAAAGTACGGCCCACCTCGTATTTTTGTCAAAAGATGCATTTTTTATGTCAAAAACTTAATCTAATTATGTCTGACATTTAAATATAAAAAATTGGTGTGAATCAAGCATCTCTTGAGAATTTTGAATATAAATGGTCTAAATAATATATAAAAAATACTATTTTTTGGATTTAAAATCTCTTCTTATTCATATCCATACATCTTGCGGGTGAGGTGATTAATTCAAATTGTTTATAATGTAGAACCAACTTATTTTGATGGTTTTTTTACATGCACCTTATTTCTACATAATAAGGTTGATGCTTTATACAAACCCTTTCCTTTATTTTCATGACTTACATAGGTAATGGACAATAAAATATATTGAGAGTATAAAGCATATTTTAATTTTTACACTAAGTCCAATTATTTAACTGTAAAATTTATTTTAGAATTTAAAAACAGTAAAATATATTTCATAATTTACAGTAAGTCAGATTATTTAGAGTATTAAGCATGTTTTAATTTTTACCTTTTTTTTTTAATATGTTGGATTAAGATGAAATTTGGTATGTATAATCCCTCATTATACACACTATAAAATAATATTTAAACCAATTTTAAAAATAATAAATAATCAAAATATTACTACAATAGTTAGACGTGTTTTAGTATTTTTAATTAGTTTTTATTATATTTAATAGGTGTGAGATGGTAAAAAGTATGGACATCATAAATTTTGAAATTAGTTTAATATATAAAAAAAAGATACATGTATAAATACAAAAGATATGTAATTATTTTTAATTCTAAAAATAAAAAAGATTTATAAGTAATTATTTTTAATTCTAAAAATAAAAGAGATTTTTTATATAAATTTCCCGAATAACAATATGTTGCTGACCTCTAGCCTCTAAAATGTTGTTCATCAGCTATGTGTCAAATCCATCCAAATCTGGTACCATTCATTTTCAATGTTAACCACTTTGAACGTTCAGGATTGATGCTTTTCTGTATCATATTGTTTTTATGCTAAGAATAGCATTACGTACTTCTCCCTGTTTTAACCGAAGAAATCATTGGGGCCGCCACTTTCACCCGAAAACTCAATAATTTCGTCTTCGAAATTTCTCTCTCTGAACGAAATTTCGTAACTGAAACCGCTTCTTAAAGCACGAAAACATGGAAAAGTGCACGCTAGATTTACCATTTCTCTGGAAAATAGTATCACGAGTTTCAGACTTGACCACGTGGCATTATAAGAATTTGACACGTAGATAAATACGGTCTACAATAACGGAAAGTCAAACTTGAGCGTCACGTTAGGGGAAAACTTGGTGACCAAGAAAGGAGGAATTTGCCGCCAGCATGTAACAACTTACGAAAATGCCCCTCTTTCTCCTTACAATTACCTGGCGTTTATTACAATACCCTTCTGCCATGAGTTCGACAAATGACAGTTTTTTTGGCTTCTTGCCGATAAAATAGGAAGATTCAAACTTTGCGAAGTGCAAAAACACATATGGGAAAGCTTTTTATATTCCTAGAAGATCTATCCTCATTTTACTATTCAACCGTCTATTTTTAGCCACTTATCATTTGATTTTAGATTTGATGTTTCAAAGTATTTTTTTTTTAGTTTTTTAAATATAATTTTTCTGAATATGGAATTTGGTACGTGTCATCTTTTCATTGGAACACACCTATAAAAAATATTAACAATAATTTTTCAATAAAAAATAATAACCAAAATACCTTTTGAAATTTTTAGAGGTATTTTGATCATTTTATTTTATTAAAAATATTATTTTTATATTTTTGGTTCGTGCGAATTTAATAGAAGAATGGAAGTCTAAAATTTGGTGTCAAAATAGTTTATAGAAAAAAAATAAAAATAAAACAATGTAGAGGCAGGACATTGTGATTGGGGCAATCTTAGCCCTCCGTTCAAAAATAAACGGTTGGATAAGAGAGAGGATAGAACTTCTACGAAGATAGAACTTCTATGTTATAGGGAGAACATAAAAAGCTTTCCCAACACAAATTACCGTGTCTTGTGGAAAAGTAAAACGCCACGCTCTCTTTTTGAAATTGAATTATAGAAATTGGCATATGGGAATAGTAAATTCCATAATCTCCACCAATTTTTTTTTGTACAGGAAGGAAGAAAAAATAAACAGGTAAAATCTCAAGTATATTATGATGATTTTTTTTAGTTTTCATCTTTGTTATCATCCACGTTTTATCCCAACTATTTGGCACCAACTACATGAATTCAGATCATCCATTATATTCTATCGAAATCTTGTCTTCATACTATAAGTCACTATATTTTTTCTTCGGTAGCCAATTATGCCGATAGCAAGCCCAAATAAAAAAAAAAAAAATTGTCTTTGGTAAAATTTAGCAATATTAATTGAATAAAGCTTAAACCATAAATTTCCCGAGTTTTATAATTTTTTTTTCTCTCCCCATGTGCAGGCCCATTTTGTTCCACTCCCGAAGGTTAGGTTTGTCCATCACCCATTGGACCCGAGGGTCACCACTATGCTGTTACCATTAAAACCTAGAAAAGATATATCCCTTAACTTAAAGGGCAATTAAAGGGTTAGGACCCAAGTTCTGCCACATAAAAATCTCTTCGAAAACGTCCAATTCCAACTCACTAGGAACCTTCTGTCGCTGATCCCACCATTGTTTGAATGCCACGTGACACATGGTCGCGTTAAATCTACGGCCTAGGATCAACCACGCCAGCACAACTACACCGCAATACATATATAGGCCATTGTCGCCCTCCATCTTCTCCATAGAAAAATTCAGAAATATTTCTCCATTTTCCGAAATCTCGATTTCTTTCCCGAAATATAGTCAAATCCTGCATTTCTCGACATTTTCTGAGAAAAATATTCTCCAAATTTCATCAGCTCAAATTCTTTGTGATTTTCTCCCATAAATTCCCCATTTTTCATTTTTTTGTTGTCTGAAAAATGAGTGGGAAAATATCTCTGCTTCTTTGGAGGCAGCTGGCGGCCGCGGGCCCACAAGCCACACGCTCCTTCTCTTCCTTGGCCGTCCGTACACTTTCCGGCGGCGTGCTGCACAATGCAACCGGAGTTCCGGGTTGTGCTTTCAATGGTGGTGGCGGCGAGCCCGTACGAGTCCCGGGCTTGTGGACTAGGGTGGTACCGGCTCGCGCCGGTTCCACGGTGCCTGGAGTGGTGGGGGAGGAGGCGGAGGTGACTGTTTCAGCCGGTAGCAATGGGAAGGACGAGAAGGCGGTGGCGAGTTATTGGGGAGTCCCGCCTGAGAAGATTACGAAGGATGACGGTACTGAGTGGAAATGGCACTGTTTCAGGGTGAGATTTTTCTTCTAATTTTTATTTATTTGCTTATTAATTTCTTGTAATCGTCCATAAAAAGTTGTTTTGAGATAAAATTATTTATGGTCATTAGTTATAGATTAAAAGGGAAATGGACAGTGATTTAAAAGAGCGATCAGTGATCCGGATCTGGCACCAAAAACCCGGTTCAAATGGGTGAATGAGTGGTCCAGATCGGTGTTTAACTATGCCGAACAAAACGGCGAAGGCAAAAACACACGTGAAAAACTGGGAACCCCCCGAAAACCTGTCCGGATAGTTGAGTCAACAATCCGCATCGGTCCGGAAACCGGAACACGGTGACCGATGCATGCCGACCTGGTGTTTTTTAAATCACCAATCTTAGGAGAAGGAAACCCAAATTTTGGTAGGGAAAATTACAATTTTGGATTTTTTCTTGTTTTTTACTTATTATGAGATTAATTAAAATAATTTTTTTCTTATTGAATTTTCAGCCATGGGAAACATATAGAGCAGACTTGTCGATTGATCTAGAGAAGCACCATGCTCCCACCACCTTCTTGGACAAGGTGGCCTTTTGGACCGTCAAAGCTATGAGACTCCCAACCGACATTTTCTTCCAGGTATATACTTTCTTTTTCAAGCAATATTGAAACCCAATAAAATTTTGAACAATCAATCTGATAGGGTATATCCATGTTCATATTTTCTGTGTTATCACTTATAAAATGTACGTTGTAATATGCTTCTATTTTGTCCCCGTCTAAATGGTTAAATTTTATGAATAATTATTACTAGAGTTATTTATGGAACTTTTCTATAGTAAAATAATGAAACAATCTTCAAAAATTATGTTATCTATAGTAATATAATGAAACAATATTCAAAAATTATGTTAGAACTATGTATTTTACTTATTTTAAAAAATACATTCTTTTCATTTTAATGAAACATTCACGAAAAAAATTAAGTAAAATTTGAAAAAACACATTAGAATTTTTTTAGGTTGTCAGTTTCGGTGAGATTCTTAGATCTATATATTAGAAATATTTTTTCATTTTAAAATTTTTTAGTGATTGGATTAACAATGTAAAAAAAGAAAAAAAGTACTCTTAATTCATAAAGGCCTTGATCCTGAAATTTACGAAATAGATTGTCCCGATTCATTATTGGAGGGGACTCATCTTGACAGTATTTAGGGTTTGAATTTTATTTTTTTATATTGACTATTAGGATGAAGAGAGTGTATAAAATTCTTGGTCATAAAAATAGCACAAACATGGTTTTCTAAAAGTGTAGTTTCATTATGGTACAATGACATGAGATGATTCCCCTTATTATTATTATTTAGTTCCCAAATCTCATGCTTCCCCTTGAAACCAGTCTATTTACTACCTTAAAGGGTTTGAAATTCTCCTTATTCATTTTACATGGTCACTTAAATGAAGAATTGTATATTGGTGATAACAGAGGAGATATGGATGCCGTGCCATGATGCTCGAGACGGTGGCGGCGGTGCCGGGCATGGTGGGCGGAATGCTTTTACACTGTAAATCCCTTCGTCGATTCGAGCAGAGTGGTGGGTGGATCAAAGCCCTGTTAGAAGAGGCAGAGAACGAGCGCATGCATCTGATGACTTTCATGGAAGTGGCTCAGCCCAAGTGGTATGAGAGGGCCCTGGTCATCACAGTTCAGGGGGTCTTCTTCAATGCATATTTCCTCATGTATTTGATTTCTCCGAAGTTGGCTCATAGAGTAGTTGGGTACTTGGAGGAGGAGGCCATACACTCTTACACTGAGTTCTTGAAGGAGTTGGATAATGGGAATATAAAGAATGTGCCGGCCCCTGCAATTGCATTGGACTATTGGAGGTTGCCGAAGGGATCGACCTTGAGAGATGTGGTCATGGTGGTCAGGGCTGATGAGGCGCACCACAGGGATGTTAATCACTTTGCATCCGTAAGACACCTCTCTCTCTCTCTCTCAATAATTTGCTCTGTCAGCTTGCTTTCGAGCTAGCGAAAACGAGCAAAAAAACGGATGAGCTAATGTGTAACCGCTTTCGCACTAGCGGTTGCCTGGACTGGTTTGTGTAACAAGTCTCATGTTTTTTCAAATGATTAGCACTCTATTCTCCTCTATAGGTTTCTTCAGAGTTCAGATTTTCACTCTTTTGATCTAGCCTTCCATTTGTCTTTTTCCAAGTGGTTGGTTCTCTTTTATGTCTTTACTTTCTACCAAAATTTGGCACTCTCTCTATCCAATTAGTATATACTTAAAACTTGAAAGAAATTCCTCAATTAATTTAATTTAACATCTTATCTGTTGTTTTTTAATCTAATTTTCCATCGTTTTTTCGTCAAATTTCAAATATCAGACTAAATGGATATCAAATTTATCAAATCAAAAAACTAAATAGAATTATTCATAGTTTGATAAATTTTCCTTTTTCTCACATTTCAAGCACAAAAGCATATATTTTTCTTTTTCATCAAATTATATGCCTCTCAGCTTTTTTGAGATCATCGACAGAGCTTTATCCAAACTATTTTGAGCTATAGTATCTAAATCTGATCATGTTGCATTCTAATCCCAATTTTGCTATTATTTTTTTCTTTTTCTAATAATATTTTGGCATTTGTTTTATTGCAGGATATCCATTATCAAGGCCGGGAACTTCGAGAAACTCCAGCACCTCTTGACTATCACTAATTTCATGTAGCTAAAGTGGAATAGAGTCGAGGACATGTTCTTATATTGAAGTTTTGCTAGAGAAATTCATAACAAGGTATCTGTTTTAGTAGACTTGTGGTTTGTTTGTTTGTTTATATATTATTAACACTTGGGTTCTTCAAAAAAAAAAAATTGAATGATTCGTTTATTTTCTAGTTAACGTCTTTGTAATCGAAGATGACGATTTAGGAAGCTTGGAAGATGAAGCTTTTAGAAGTTTCGTGTTTGTATGGTGTTATTAATGATGATATACAGTAAGCTTGGTGCTCTATGTAAATTCTTACAAAGTCTTGTGTGCATATTTATTTGAGCTGCTACTCTGTAATTTTCTTCCATTCATTCTTCTAAGAGTGATCAATTGCAATGGTTCAGGAATCGACTCGGGCAGGTACTTGCATCGGGCCAATGGACTAGTCCATGTCAAGCTCGATACCTTTTAGACAGGAGAAAATCCCAAAAAAAACGGGAATATGCTAAAAATATAAGTTGTTGGCCTCAAAAAATTGCGGGGTACGAAATTACTGTTTTCTTTTAATAGAAATGCATAATTTTAAGCCAAGAATCTCATTTTGTAGCCTGAGGAACAAGTTTCAATCGAAGCAAAAAATGAGGGACAAATCGATGGCAGATAGTTTTGGGCTTGTTCTGAAAAACCTTCTCTCGCTACAATTGAGATTTTTTGGGCCCGGTCTCTCGATTTCTTTGAATCCAACAAATAAATATGGGGATCTTGTAGAGGACTGAATCAAGAACAAATCGAATCAGGCTTCAATGGATTTGAAAGGAATTGTGATTCATCTTCGCCATTTGTCGTAACAACAAAAGATCGAGACTAGATACAGCATACAGGTGGGCAATTGGCAGGCAGTCTGGTCAGCCCGGCCCTAAAATACTAGTGCATGGGCCACATTCACAATGTGGCCCCAGGGTTGGGCCACCTTGAGCCTGGGTCTGGCGATACTTTTTACCTCAACCCTTTTTCCCTTATTATTTTTTATTTGATTATTTTGGCCCAACCTTGATAGGCCCTAAGCAAGGGGCTGTTTGACCTTAGCCCCGGCCTGGGCCAGGCCAAACTTGGGCCATCCTTATAGGGACAAGGACTGGGCTAAGGCTAGAGCTAGCCCGGTCCTTGCCTATGTGTTATGGGTTACATTGCCAATTGTTTTCCCAAATGGACATCACTGCAAAAGTTCCACTTGTGGCTTTGATAACCAAATGGGTATTTTTTGTGCCAGCAACTTAAGTTGGGCCAACTTATTAAATCTCCTACTTTTATTAGGTTCCTAATTCTGAACATCAGCAATATGTTAATCTTAGTATGGTTCTTGATAGGGAGACTGAAAGAAAGAGAGGGAGAGGGAGAGGGAGAGGGAGAGGGAGAGGGAGAGGAAATGAAAGTTGAACTTTGGTCATAGAATACGGGCATGTTTGGATGTATTAGTTATCATTGATAATTTACCATTTCAATAATGTTAATTTTGACAATGAATTATTTGTTATTTGGTGATGTCAACAAAGTTGTTTGAGATAAATTTATTGGCAACTTTATAAATAAGTAGATCTTTTTGAAAAGTAGTTTTTCTTTTATTCATAATAATTTGCTGAAAATCACATGTTTATGGTAAAAAAAGTAAAGCAATAGATGAAATTGTAAAATAATTGAATAATATTATACATATTATAAGATATGTTCCAAATATAGTTTATTCGGGATAAAATTAGTTATCAAGTGCAAGAGCCCGTTGACCCACAAACACCCATATTTTAGATGAACCTTGTATGAAGTGCACCGACTAAAATTATATATGGACGGTGTAAAAAAAATATCCTTAGGAATAGAACATTTTAAATTTTAAATTTATTTTCTATTATATTCATGATCACCTTGCCCTAGACCATGAAATCTTTAAAAATTTGGACAAAAAATTCCATCTTTAAAATGGGCTTTAAAGCGGGGACGCATATCTACTTATGAGCCAACTGACTCATATAAACCCTATCCACAATTAAATATTTCAAATATCAAATACTGCCATTCAACTACTGCCATTTCCAATTATTTACCCTAGAATTATTTACCCTTTACATACTATGGATCCTATGCAAGTGAAAACCATCATAGGGCTTTAGGAATCCCTATTATCAAGTTCAAATAAAGTCGTTATTTCACCCTAAGTGCTCATTTGGGAAGTCGGTTCTGTTCTTTTTATCTTTGTTGAAGATTTAATACGATAGCAATAGGGATTATACTATAAGACTATTTATTTTTAATATAAAGAGATCTCAATCACTTTTACTTATTGGACTAGAAATCCAATAAACAAGAGGGTCTTACAACATTCGCGAAATTTTGTTTTGAATTTTATGCTTAAACAGGGACACAACTTCAGCCATCCAATTTTATGATTGTGACCTCTTTGCATCAAAAGCAAATAGTCCCATTGTTTATATTTCCATAGTAATATGGGTATGATCAGATTTTCCGCGACTCTTTTGAAAACATTTATTGCGGAGTTAATTTCCAAAATAGACACAAGTGCCTTATTTTCTAGTTTCTTTTACTTTCAAGTCCAAGAGACACAAGTGCCTTATTTTCTAGTTTCTTTTACTTTCAAGCTATAACTAATTGGGATTGTCTACAAAGAGACTATTTGCTTTTTGTACAAAGAAGCTACAATTAATCGAGTCCCTCAGATTTCCAAATGGATGGTAGTGTTGTTGATTTGACACAGCTCCAAAAAAAAAGTTTTCGAACTTCATTACTCACCCCAAGCCATCTAATTGACATCTAATGAGTGGGAATAGTTGTGACTTCATTGTACAAAAGGTTAATAGTCTCTTCATAGACAATCTGTAACTAATTTCAGCCCCATCTCATCACATCCTTGGTTAATTACCTAACCTTAGGGTGAATAAACTCCTCTTAAAAGGAATATCCACAGATTTATTAAACTCTTGCAGGTCGTTTAAATTTTGATCAATTTATAGAACAAATCAAGAAAATTTAAACATAATTATTTCATATTTTATGCTTAAGTCTATCTTTTTAAGGCATATAGTTTATTTTAATTCTATTTGTTTTATAGATTGAGCTCAAATGTGGGATATCTATATTCACCATCTCACTTCTAACCAAAAAAGTTTTTTGAAAATATAAATTACCAAAATATTTCTTATTTTTTGTAAACATGATGGTTATTTCATATTATTGTATAACTTTTTTATATTTTTTAATGCTGCGTGATGGTGGGAATCTTGGACACTCCAAATTTGGGTTTAATATTATGATAAAAAAACTAAATTTAAAATATATTATATGCTCTTAAAAAGTAGGACCTAAACGTAAAAGATGAATATAAATAAGTATTCCAAATTTCACAGTAAAATATAAAATTGCCTTAAATTAGATCACTAATTTTTAAATTTTAGTATATTTTTATTATTGAGGATTACATGTTTGTTTTCTTTTCTACTAACCAGGAAACCACTGAACTCCAAATCACATAGAGAACTTAATTTACCAAATAAAAACTGCATTGGCTAATTGAATTCACACTTGAAACTCTTGCTACAACCAAGTGTAACAAAGTTACCCATATTTCCAAAGCATAGAGAATATCTATTGACACAACATACCTTGTAGGACTGGACTTACCCACAACACATTCCTTGTAGGACTGGACTTACCCCACAACCAATCACCATGCATCAAACCCATTACTGGACAATTTGTACATGAAAGTACTAATAAACATATATGTAGGATTAGATCTATCTTAAGGGTACCCTTAGGCTTTTGGAATGAATGGGGATCTCTCTCTCTCTCTGGTAGCAAACTAGAGTCAACATCACCTACAATAGGTATCTAAGGAGAAAGAAGAGGGTGATCATAATCAAGATACCCCAACCCCCAGAGCCAGATCCTGAAGTGTTAGATTGCACACCTTGGATTGAAGGGAAGAACAAACTGAGCAAGTGAATTACTAAGAGCAATAGAAGGGGAACAAGGGCTGTGAAGCCAAAGGCAGTGTCTTGGACCTCACGAAGGACTGAGACATTCTCCCAAATGAATGGTCCGGATATCACGAACACCAGGGTCCCTAGCATCAAAGAGGGGATCAGCGGTGATGGATCTCCTCCCATTCCTCTATAGAGATTCCTATGAGACTATGTGCGTCACGAACGTACTCTGGGGCTCGTTTCGCTACCACTACACTCGTTGGTTCCACCAGTGAATTTATTGAGAATCTTACAAGATCAATTCGTTCTTTTTTCTTTGATGGATGGTCAGAACTTCATCTGGGGTCGAATGCAAGTTAATGAGTAAGAATTCTCAAGATTTTAGAGACGGGTGTACTCCTTGTATTCTGAGATGATTATTCCTCCTAAGATAATTACAAGGAGAGGATGTCCAATTTAGGGGTTTTTTTTTGTTCTATATATTATATGAATAAAGAGTGGGAGTAGGGAACTATAACTCATGGACATTGTCGTTTTGATACTGTTCTTGGCAACATGATCTTGATATCTATGTTGTTTCATAGTTATTTAAGGTGGATAAGTCTTTCGTTGAGTATTATAATATTTTTTGAAGTAATTACCCAAAAAAAATATTATTTTTAGAAGAGGGAGCTTGATGGAAAAATAATATAATTTGTCCTATCGATAACTTTAATGAGATGAGTAAATTCTCCTTGCATAATTGGGCTTAGATGCTACATCATTGTCTTCTAATGTTCAAGTCCCCACTTATCCACCGAAATAATAAGAAACAAATACAAGCATTACTTAGGGACATGGAGAGAGAGATATGCCTTCATGTTAATTGTAAGTTATTCCTATATTTATTATCCAAATAAATAAATTCGTAATATGTTATATTATGCTTTGGAAATTTGTTTCATACGGGTTGGATCGCATTTCTACATGTACGGTCCAGGAAGTGTAAAGTATCCATCTTAAAGATGGAGGCAAGTAGGTATTCTATCTAAAAACAATGAAACCTAATGGTTCAAATGTTTTCTTATTAAAATTATTATTTCTATTTTTTAAAATTTATTTAATTTTTCATGTTCATTATCTCCAAGTTAAAGATTACATGTCCTTAAAATTAAGTCTTAAAATCCATCTCTAAAATTTTTACGATAGTTTCTCTTATAAAATTTTCTTTAAAATTTTAATACTCTCTTTCAAAAACTTAAAATTCAAAATAGTTTATCTCTCTAAAAACTTCGAGATAGCTTCTCTCTCTAAAAATTCTCTCTAAAAATTTTATATATTTTCTCTTTCTAAAATTTGATATAGTTTCTCTCTCTAAAATTTTGAGATACTTTCTCTCTCTAAAACTTAAAATTTGAGGTAGTTTCTCGCTATAAAATTTTTGAGATGGTTTCTCTTGCTAAAAAATTTTAGTTAGTTCCTCTTTTTAAAATATAATATGATTTCTCTCTCTAAAAGTTTAATGTACTTTTTCTATCTAAAACTTAAAATTTGAGAAATTTTTTTTCTAAAAAATTTAAGATAGTTTCTCTCTCTAATAAATTTTAGGTACTTTCTCACTCTAAAATTTGATAAAGCTACTCTCTTTAAAATTTTAAGATGCTTTATCTATCTTAAATTTTCAAGTAGTTTCTCTCTCTAAAATTTTAATATACTTTCTTTCTCTAAAACTTAAAATTTGAGATAGTTTCTCTATCTAAAAATTTTCAAATAGTTTATCTCTAAAAAAATTAGCTACTCTCCCTATCTACAAATTTGATGTAGTTTCTCTCTCTAAAGTTTTAAGATAATCTCTCTCTCTAAAGCTTAAAATTTGAGATAGTTTCTTTCCCTAAAATTTTCAAGTAGTTTCTCTTTTTAAAATTTTAATAATTTCTCTCTCTAAAACTTAAAATTTGAGATAGTTTCTCTATCTAAATGTTTTTAAATAGTTTCTCTCTAAATATTTCAATACTTTCTCTATCTAAAATTTGATATAGTTTCTCTCTCTAAAGTTTTAAAATAATTTCCCCATCAAAAACTTAAAATTTGAGATAGTTTATCTCTCTAAAAATTTCAAGTAGCTTCTCTCTATAAAATTTTAATGTACTTTCTCTGTAAAACTTAAACTTTGAGATAGTTTCTCTATCTAAAGTTTTCAAGTAGTTTCTCTCTCTAAAATTTTAATACTCTCTCTCGCTAAAACTTAGAATTTGAGATAATTTTTCGATCTAAAATTTTTCAGTAGTTTCTCTCTCTGAAATTTTAGGTATTCAATCAGTGACGGAATACCCGAATAAGTTTAAAATTATATGTGACCACCTTGCAGCAATTGGTAGTCTAGTAAGTAATCAATATATGGTTCTCGATACCCTCAAAGGTCTTGGTCCAGAATTAAGTCATTTGATACCTCCCTGATGACTAAACCACTATTTTCGTCCTTTTCAGAGCTTCGATCTTCTCTTCACACATATGAAGCTCGATTTGTATCTTCGTCGGTTGTTGAAAATAATCCTCAAGCCTTGGTGAACAGATCATCAGGGCCAAGAGGTAGATATGTTCGAGGACGTGGACGTTATAGAAGTAGAAGAGGTAAAGGTCGCAACCCAAATCAGCAATGCATCCTTGGAACCAACCCACCTTTCCATTAACCTCCTCAGCCAAAAATGGGCATGATACCTCTCTTAACTTTTCAGTATTGTGGACAATATGGATATATTGCTAAAAACTGCTAGCACATAAAAAATGTCTCATCGTCCTACAATGCGCTAGTGCATGATTTCAACAATCTATCAATCGCTATACCAACTGATTGTTCCTGGGTTCTAGATTCTGGTGCAACTACTCATATGACTGATGACAACTCTCAACTTAGAGGTATGATTCTTTATCATGGTTTTTGTATGGTATTCACTGGAAATGGTACTGCCCTACCTATAACCCATATTGGAATTTTGAGTATTTCAACTACCTTTGGTTCCTAAAATATTCCTAATGCTTTACTTGTTCCCAAACTAAAGAAACAATGCATATATGTACCTCCATTTGCTAAAGATTTTAAGTATTATTTTGAGTTTATCCCTCATAGTTGTATTATGAAGGATCTACAAAATGGGAAGGTGATTGTTGAGGGGGTGCTAAGAGAAGATTTGTACGTGCTTCAAAAGGATCAACTCTATGGTCTTGCTACAATTATCTCCAAAGCTAGAAGATGAGCTATTTTGTGGCATGAGCGTCTAAGTCATCCTAGTTTCACAACTGTCGGTCGTCTTGGAAGAGAATTAGCTCTACCTAATTTTGTTAATGATTTATCTCTTGGTTCACTGCGTTCTTCTTGTCAGTTAAGAAAACACTATGAGTCTACACTTGACTCTTATAATAGAAAGTCTAATGCTCCTCTTGATTTAATTCACAGTGATGTTTGGGATTCAGCCCCAGTTACTTCCTTATCAAGTTCTAAATTTTATGTTATTTTTGTGGATGATTATTCTCGATTTACTTTGATATATTTTCTGAAGCAAAAATATGATGTATTTAATTGTTTTGTTAAATTTCACACTTATGTTGAGCACCAATTTGCTCGCAAACTCAAGACTTTTAAATCTGATGGTGGAGGTGAATTTACCTCTCATGTTTTTAAAGAATATTTGAGTCAGTAGGGAATTCATCATCAATATTCATATCCATACACTCCAGCACAAAATGGTGTTGTTGAGCAAGCACCGTCACATTATTGAGAGTAGTCTTTCCATGATGTATGCAAGTGGTCTACCTCAATTCCTTTGGCCAAAAGCCTTTTCCATTATTGTATATCTCATTAACAGATTGCCAAGCTCTTTTGTAGTAAATCAGATTACACTTTTTTTCGGGTATTTGGATGCGTATGCTTCCCACACATTTATTCCTCTAAAAAAAATACATTTTTTCCTAAGGCTTATAAGTGCGGGTTTATTGGATACAGCTTCGAACATAAAGGTTACTGATGTTATGACAAAGTGTCAAGACGTTTTTTCATTGCAAGACATGTAATATTTGATGAAACTAAGTTCTACTTTAAGACCTAGTATTCCCAAACTAACACAAACAACATGTCAAACAATGTGTCTGCACCTATTTCAATGCTTTTTTAATTGTAGGGAAAAATATAGTCACAAGCTCATATCTCCTCTGAAATTACAGATGAACCATCTCAGCAACATCACCCTCATCAATCATCGCCTCACTCTGACAGGTCTGATCAACAAACCTATTTCCTCGACAGATGTTTCACCATTTTCTTTTTCTTCTTCTACTTCAAACTTAGTTGCATCTCCTATAAGGCAACATGGTTTATCTGAAGGACCCTTAACAGTTTCACTTATACCACCACGTCATTCCTCTCTCTCCACACAACCTCCTAGATATCTATCAAACTACCAGATTTACTCTGCAACCGTTTCTTCACCTGACACCATCTCTAAGACCTTAAGAACATAATACCCCATTGAAAGTTATACCTCATGAGAGAGATTATCTTTCAATCATCAAGCATTTGCAACACAAATTTTTCAAATTCGAGAACAAACCACCTATGAAGAAGCTGTCTCTAACACGGGATGACTGGCCTCAATGAAAGAAGAGATTAATGCACTTAAAAGGAATCACACTTGGGAATTAGTATCATTACCTCCAGGCAAAAATGTAGTGGGCTCAAATCGGTGTACAAAGTTAAGGTCAGATCAAATAGCTCGGTTGAAAGGTTGAAGTCCAGACTAGTGGCAAAGGGCTTTAGTCAGGAATATGGCATTGATTATGATGAAACTTTCAGTCCAGTTGTGAAGGCACCCACTATTCAATCCATCTTGGCTCTATCATCTATGTTTAATAGGAAACTCCATCAACTTGAATTGAAAAATGCATTCCTTCATGGTGATTTGAAAGAAGAGGTGTACATGCAACAACCCAAAGGATTTAAAGATCCCTTAGAACCACATCTTGTCTGCAAATTAAAAAGGGCGATTTATGGACTCAAACAAGCTCATCGGGCATAGTTTGAGAAATTCAGTTCCCTACTCCATAGTTATTGGTTTTCAAATAAGCAAGGTTGACTACTCCTTATTTCTGAAAAAATCATCATCATGTATTTGTTATCTTTTTAATTTATGTAGATGACATCATTGTTACTGGAATGATATTAAAGGCATTAAACATATTAAGCAAGAATTGAAACTAAACTTTGAAATGAATGATCTTGGAGATCTAAAATATTTTTTGGGGATTGAAATTCATTGGAACGAAAAAGGCATTGTTCTCACCCAACATAAGTATATTATTGACTTACTCTCTAAAACAATGATGTTGGAATGCAAACTTATTTCTGCCCTGGCTGAAGTAAATAGGAAGTTAAGGATTGAAGAAGGGGAATTGTTACCTAATCCTTACTTGTACAGAAGTGTAGTTGGTGGTCTTCAATATCTTACATTTACACATCCTGATATTGCTTATGCAGTGAATACAATATGTCAGTTCATGCAAGCTCCTCGACAACCTCATAGGGAAGTCACAAAAAAGATTTTGAGGTATTTAAAGGGTTCTATACATATGGCTTATTCTATACTTCTTCCAGTTCACCTAACCTCAAAGCATACTCTGATGCTGATTGGGCTAGGTGCTCTAATGATCGTAGGTTCATTAAAGGATTTTGTATCTTCTTATGAAAGAGTTTGATTTCCTAGAGTAGCCAAAAGTAAGCGTCAATATCTAAATCCAATACATAATCAAAATATAAAGCAATGAGTATTGTCACAACAGGAATTACTTGGCTACGTATGCTCCTTAAATAAATTGGTGTTTCCACAATTAAACCAACCATTCTAGCTTGTGATAATCAAAATGACATGTGCCTAGCCACCAATCCTATCTTCCATGCTCGCACTAAACAAATACAAGTTGATTATCATTTCATTAGAGGAAATATTGTATCAGGTGCTATTTCAATGACCTTTGTTCCTTCATCCCATCAACTGGCAGACATGTTCACTAAAGCACTAACTAGATCAAGACACTATGAGTCCACAAACATGCTCTCGATGTATAAGACACATGCTCGGTTTGAGGGGGGTGTTAACGAAGAAATTGTCTTTTATAACATTGTATATGGTATTTATTCATTATTTACCCTCAAGGGTATTTTTGTCCACTGTACATATATATACTAATATGTAAAACTAATTGTTGAGTGGAATGAATGATTCGTGGTCTTCTCTACTTTCTCTATCTAGGGTTTCCTAAGTTTCACACTTTCTCTATCTAAAATTTGATATAGTTCCTCTATAGTTTTAAGATTTTTCTCTCTAAAATTTGAGATAGTTTCCCTCTCTAAAATTTTAATATACTTTCTCTCTCTAAAATTTGAGATAGTTTTTCTATCAAAAAATTTAAAATAGATTCTCTCTCTAAACATTTCAAGTACTTTCTCTATCTAAAATTTGATATAATTCTCTCTAAAGTTCTAAGATTTTTTCTCTCTCTAAAACTTAAAATTTGAGATAGTTTCTCTCTAAATTTTTTTTTGTAGTTTCTCTATCTAAAATTTGTTAATCTCCAAAATTTTAATATGCTCTCTCTCTCTCTAAAACTTAAAATTTGAGATAATTTCTCTCTAAAAAATTTTAAGCAGTTCCTCTCTCTAAAGTTTAATGAAGTTCTCTATCTAAAATTTTAAGATTTGAGATAGTTTATATCTCTAAAATTTTAATATGGTCTCCTTAAAATTTTAAATTTAAGATAGCTTCTCTCTAAAAATTTGATATAGTTTCTCTCTCTAAATAATTGTAGATTTTCTCTCTCTAAAAATTTTTGTATACTTTCTCTCTCTAAAATTTAATATAGTTTCCCTTTCTAGAATTCTAATATGTTTTCCCTCTCTAAAATTTTAATATTTTTTTGTTCCTCAGGAACAAAATGGATCATATTCATAAAATGTCAATTCCACCTATTTTGGTGGAATTGAGATTTCCAAATTTTAGGCTAAAGATGAGCATTAAGAAATCCTTCTACAAAAATCTCAATTCCAACGAAAATGTCGATTCTAGGCTAACCAAACATGATTGGCCTAGCTTTTTCAGAAAAAATCTCCTAAAAAACTGAATCCAATGAGCCAAACAAGCCCTAAAAGATTTCGGAAGGGGGTCACATTTGAATAAGGCATCATTTAAACCATTCCCTTACATGGAGATGGAAATAGGTGAAATTGTCTTACTACAATGTGAAGGGTAAAGGAAAAGCACTACTTGAAAACATTGAAGAACATGATAAATTGGAAAGGAACAAATGGGCCTAACATAAGCGTTTTGGAGTATTTTGGTGGTGACGTCTGGCCAAATAAATTATCGACAATATAACTGCTAGAATTCTAAGGAACCACTGGAAATGGCTACTGTTAGTGAAAAACAGTAGCATGATAAATCAAAATCTGAAAATCCCTTTAATATGAGGAAAGGAATCTCCGTACTAAAAACGAAAAAAATCTGAGTCCAATCATTTCCGTATCAGTAATCGTATGCTCAAGAATAAGGCACCATCAAACTTGGGTCAAAATAGATCCAAATTATAATATGACCAGTGGGTTTTTAATCCAAGATGCCGCAGAGCCCAGTTCCAAAATTCAAGGCCAATTTACAAAGACTCCTGCAGATATCCAAAACTAAATGGCTCAAGAACTTCATGAATGAAATCATCAAATATAAAAAAACTACATTCCAAATTTGAGCCCAATTTGATACCGGATGAAAGAGATCCACCTAAATCGGCCCGACTTTACAAAAGAAAGCCAATAAATCAGCAGCCGATAAACTCCAATATTGTTTTTAGAATAATTTGATAATGAGAAAAGCTGTTGGCAAAAATTTAACGAAATATGATATCTAGAAGTGATCTTTAGCATACAAAAAGGGGACCACAAATAAAAGAAATGGACCATCTTGTGCCTGTGGATCATCATTTTCGTAAGGATTGTAGCAGCCAACGAAATTTCCTGGCCTCAAAGACTGAGCCATAACTCGAGATCCCTATGCCAAATGAGCTAAAAATTTAGTATGTTGATTTTTGATTAATGAGCTTTCTATTCGTATACAAATTAAGGGGATTTTCCACTCGAATCAACATCAAATTGAGGCCAAAATTGTGGGGTTTGCAACAAGTTCTTGTGCAACAGTCGCATGACTTCTTCTCACGTCCCGGCATATGACTGATAATCCATGTAGAGGTTTTTTCTTTTAACAAACATTTGTCACTAGGTCCTCTTCTAATCAATATAAAATGTTTATAGGTTTAAAGTCAATTCAAGGAGCGAAGTTTAATGAAGAGGTGCCCAAATTTATGAGATTATAATTACCAAAAATAGTAAAGAGTAAAAAGGTCATGTCTCCTCAATTTGCTATTGTCTTAAGCCAAAATTTGCAATTATAAGGTTTTTCAATATTAAAACAACTTTTTTCTATAGATTTTTT
>NW_006499913.1:3424526-3472111 GCF_000471905.2 Amborella trichopoda | reverse complement strand
ATATATATAGGGTGGAATTTGTATAGAGCCAAGGCTCTAAACAATCAAATTAGAGCCCACCTTTAAATAATGTCGAGAAATATGGTTTCAATACTGGAAATCTTTGTGACAGCCTTAAAATATATTTTTATATTTAATTATAAAATTTAAAGCTTCAAAAGTAGTGTAGATTGAGCAGATCTATGAAAACTTGGAAATCTTGAAAATTGACGATCCAAAAATGAGTTACAAGATGCACTATTTCCAAAACTTGAAATCCATGTTTTTCTCATGTTCATGCATCTTGATATCAAGATGATCAATTTGAGGATATTTGGGCATCAAAACAACCTATTCTAGTGAAATTTTTGAGGTAGGATCAAACTTGCTTGTTTAGAGCCTAGGTTCTCTATAAACTTTTTTCATATATATATATATATATATGGAAGATACTACAAAATGCCTAGTGAAAATAAACAGTGATTTCGCCTATCCTCATCACCATCCAAACTTCATCGCACGATCACAGTTGTCCAGTAGTGTTTTAATTTTCATTTTTTGTCTATAAATCGGAATGATCTGAAATTTGGAACGTCTATTCATCAAAAATAAGCGAATCTATTAAAATAAAAAAAAATAAAAAAAAATTGTAAAATATAAATTGACCAAAGTATCGTAAAAAATTTAAGGGGGTATTCTGGTCAATTTATGTTTTGCGAATTATTTTTTTCACATTTTTATTAGATGTGCCTCACTAAGATGTACACACGCTCCAAATTTCAAATCATTCCGATTTGTAAAAAAAATGAAAATTGAAACACTACCAGACAACCATGACTGTGCGATGAACTTTGATGGTGATGAGTATAGGCGAAATCACTGTTCATTTTTACCTATAGGATTTGGGAAGACTTTTTCTATATATATATATATATATGCTTATTTATTAGATTTTAGTAAATAAAAAGCTCATTTGCCTGAGTATGCATTAATCTTAAGGTAAGATCATTGTTACAGGACTCGAGTTGCCCCATTTTGTATCTACAACTTGGGATACATAAAGAGAATTTAAAAAATCCCAAAAATAGTAAAAAAAATGGATTGTTTAAAAAAATTATATATAATTTACGTTTTTTCGGCAAATAATGGTGAGTTTATTTTGTCATAAGCCCCATTTTTATATTTTCCTTTTTTTTTGGATTTTTTAAATGTCCCCAACTATAAATCAATATTTTTTAATCCATTTTTTTGAACTTTTTTAAGCTTATTTGGACTTTTTAAGGTTTCTTTTGGTTTTATTTAACTTTTACTACCATCATTTTATTTTTATATTTTTTCTTATTTTTTTAAAAAAATTCTAGGTATTTGGCCCTATCAAGTACTTGGGCAAGTCCATCACTCACCCGAGTAACGCGCCTTGGCTAGGGCTAAGTACCATGCCCAAGGCAAGTTTCTATACACTTGATAAAATACGTGTGTGCATCAGCGCATGCATGCGCTTGCTGCTTCGTGCGAGTGGAAAGCATGCACACACACACGTGTAAAGCAAATATGAGAGTAAAGAGCTGGCTCAAGGAGACATTTTAAAAAGGGACTTCGGCATGCGCTTGATTGATTCCCTTTTTTTACAATTGCAAGATTCTGCCCCCAAGCCCGTGCTGACCTACCCATCGACCCCACCAAAAAAAGGAATCAAAGTGCATATATCCCCTGCCTTAACATGCCTAGAGAATTCTTCACAAAAACTTTACAATCAAAACAATAGTATTTTTTTTTTCTGGACAAGAACAACAGTGTTTAATGTCCAAGCTGGGAGTCAGCTTGAAATCAAACTTAGAATGCAGAAAACATGAAAAGAAAAAACATAAGGTGGCTTAAAAATGATGTTGTAAGAAAACAAATGAAATTAGAAGTTAGATGATAAAAAAGTCAGATCGTCATCATCATCATCATCCAAGCCTTATCCCAACTATTTGGGCTCGACTACATGAATCATATTCTTTCATTCTTCTCTCTCAAGGGTCATACCCTCAGTAAGACTAAAAGTCACCATATCTTTTCTCACTACTTCTATCCATGTCCTTTTAGGCCTTCTCCTTGTCCTTTTAGATCCTTCCACTTGAAATAAATCGCACGTCCTAACCGTTGTTGTATTACGTCAATGTTGCACATAGCTAGCCCTCCTAAGTCTATTTTCCCTCATCTTATCACTCATTGAAACCGCACCTAAGTTCTGAAGTAGGTATTCATTCCGATTTTTTTTCTTATCTTGCCACTCATCCCTCTCAACATCCTCATCTTAGCAACCCTCATCTTATAAATATGTTGTTTCTTGACTATCCAATATTCTGTTCCATAAAGCATGGTTGGTCTTACAACCGTCCTATAGAACTTCCCCTTCAGTCTCAATGGTATCCAGCAATCACTTAAAACTCTAGATGCACATCTCTACTTCGCCCACCCAGCTCTAATTTTATATGTGATACCTTCCTAAATCTCTCTATTCTCCTAGATTATCGACCCTAGATATCAGAAACAATCTCTTTTAGGTATTTCTTCACCATCAATCTTGACTACTTCCTCATTTCTACTCCTATTATTACTAAACTTGCATTCCATATATTATGTTTTAGTCCATCTAATTTTAAAACCTTTAGATTCTAGAGCAGCCCTCCAACGTTCTAACTTTGCATTGACACTGCCTCTAGTCTCGTCGATCAAAACTATGTCATTAGCGAACAACATATACCACGGTACCTCACCTTGTAGGTGCCAGGTTAACTTGTCCATGACCAAGACAGAGATATGGGCTCAGTGCTGACCCCTAATGTAGGCCCATTGTCACTACTCACTTGTCTCTCTGCTAATTGCTCACACACTAGTTAGCGCTCTCTTGTACATATCTCTCGCTATGTCAATATAGCCTCTCGTGACTCATTTCTTTTCCAACACCCACAAAATTAAATCTCTAGGTATCCTATCGTATGCCTTCTCTAAATCAATGAAGACCATATGGAGGTCTTTTTCCTTCACCCAGAACTTCTTAATCAGTTGCTTAAGTAGGAAAACGATGGAAAAAGAGTCATATATGAAGGGAATTTTGGTCAAGGTGTAATACATTTGTGTGCACAAAGAGATAAAATATGGAATATGACAATCGATATTAGCAAAAAAAAATCAAAAGATATAAAAATGGCTTATCACAATAAGAAAGGTATGATGACAAAGGAAAATGATTAATTGGGGATAATAGAATTATTCACCTGAATTTTTATTGGCCTGCCAGTGTAACCAGTAACCAAATTGACATCTTCCATGTAGTTGTTTGTAGCGGACCGGATATAAATGCGATCCATGTCAGTGATATAACTGCAAAACATGAATTGATAAAAAGAATTAGATATAAAAGATAACCATCAATGCCAATCTATAACAACAACATTAGAAACTGCAATATATATTTTTGAGAAATAAAAATAATAATAATATTCAAGATTTGTATCTAGTAAGGACATCAAGCCTTAAACCAACCCAATAAAGGGTGACTCATCTGGTTCCATCACCATGCCTACACTGATCTGCACAACCTTACCAACTGCCTCTTGCATCATGAGTTTTTGCGTGAGACAGGAATATAGGCTACAGAATTTCGGTTCATCATTTAGGTTACAAGTTTGAACCTGAAAAATGAAAAAGTTAAAAAGAAAAAAAAAAGTGTGGAATGGAGTTTGAAAGGAAAAAGATGCACGCAAAAACAGAAAAAAAAGGAGCTAAAAGGAAAAGCTGGCAATCCAAAAATGTCAAAGATAAAATCAGTTATCAACATAAAAAATCACATTCACATACAGGTTCATGGGGCTGGGACCCATGAAGAATGTAATCGTCTCCATCAGCTCCAACTGCAACTAGATAAAAAGAATCTGAAATCTGAAAAATCACAAAGTGTAAACAAATGGAAACGAGTGTTTTCAGATTTATTATAATTCGCAAGCCGATAACATCAACCTGGTCATTTTGGTCGAGTTCATATCCACAAGAGATTCGATCAAGGTCTGGTCCCGCAATATCCACCAAAACCACCTGCTTCTCTTCTAAACATGAAATATGTTCCCACTCATTGCAATGGATATGCATACTATCGTGCCGATTTCTCCATAACCAAACTTGACCTGAACCTGTGATTGCCACAAGATGGTGTTGGCTTGCCTGCAATAGAAGTAGCAGGATTAGATGTTATATGCATCCTACTAATGTTCCATGAAACAAAAAAAGTGAAGAAATATTCAACATGCAAGTTTAAGCATTGGAGTTTTAAGCTTGCAAAAGTCCACCTAAGCTCACCACATATGATGCAAATAAAGTTCAACAGAGAAAGCGGTGATGATGGTATCCAATGGCTAAGACAAATGCCATATGCAGTTTATGCTATATTCCCTCAGGACCTCCAAAATCAGGTCTAACTCTCTTACAATAAAGACATTGCCATTATAGAAGAGTTCCTACAGAATGAAATGTTCCATAGCACCCCAGAAGACTTAAAAAGGAAGCCCTCCTTCCTATGAGGGCTAGCTGCGTATTGTTCTAATTGCTGGTTGTCATATGTTATCCAATCATCTATGTTATAATTACAAGAACATCAGGCATTAGGAAACAATATCAAAACATCACAACAGCATATTCTAAGATGGCTCGAGTAACCTACGTTAAATATGTAGCAAGCTAACCAATGACACTGAAGAACCATAGTTCACCATAGTAAAGCTAGCCGTGACCCTCACATTTATCGCATTATCATAACCATGTTCTGTCTGGTTTGGACCCTTTAACTGTGTTCTGACCCAAAAGAAATCCAGATTGTCCATAAGGCAATTTTGTAAAGTTTTTCGGTTAAGTTCACCGAATCAGTCTGTATTACATCGAATATCATCAGCTAAAAATCCTGTAACATATTTAACCAACCCAATAGCCATTTGCATACTCTAACCATCACCTTGCCCTATTTGGTTCATGGTACGCACCCAGCAAGCTATATGAAGAGTTTAGTTGCATAGAAGTGATATGAGCAAAGTCATCAAATATTCCAAATTCAGGCATAGTCTTCTTTGTGTGTACTTCGACCACAAATATTGAGTTTCATCATATGCTAAGGCAATATCAATGCCTAAAAAAACTAATATAAATTGGATAAGGCAATAAGCATAAAGAAATACATCCAATCAGCACTTGGAACCCAGATGTTGCAAAGGTTAATTATCAAAAATAAAACGAGGAATAAAAAGGTCATAAGACTGCGGATTGCAGAGATTGCCCACTCTCTTTTCTAAACATAATTGTTTATAGATGGATATCCAAAAGAGTGTGATGCTTTGAGATTTCTCTAGGCAAAGTTATAGCCATATAGCTTTCTTCCAGATTTTATCAAACATTCATATTTTAGAAATCCTTGAGAAACACCCCTCTGAATACTCAGTTGCTTGTGTTAATCCATAATTCAAAGTTTCTTTCAAATCTTTATTTAAAATAATCAATACATGTAATTTTGTGTACAGCACCTATTAGGAGGTGCGAGTTAGTTTAAGTGGAAGGCTCAAAAAGGACAAGGGGTAGGTAGGCCCCAAAGGACATGAATGAAAATAGGAAGAAAAGATATGAGGACTTATAGCCTCACTAAAGGTATGGCCCTTAATAGAGCAGAATGGCGGACCGGGATTCGTGTAGCCAGCCCCCAATTAGTTGGAAAAAAGGCTCTGATGATGATGATGATAAGGACATGTATTTTTGTATCAAGGAAAAACAATTCAAATTGAGGAAATCAAGCACAAGCTAAACCCTATTCTTAAAAGGATTCTCAATAACGCCCACAGAGAATATTGGTGCTATAAAGCACCACAACTATAAGTGCCAACATTTTTAATAGAGCTTTATTGTGTTCCTGTGCATATCCAAATTATGTTAGGTCCCATTTGGAGGGTCCAAAAATTCCATTAAGGAACAGGGTTATTAGGAAAAAAAGGTGAAAAAGCAGAAAAAACACTTCCTCTTTTTCTTTTCTTTTCTTTTCTTTTTTTTTTTCTTTTTTTTCCTTTTTTTCCTTTTTTTATACAGGGAGGGGAGCTTCTTGTACTGTACTCATAATAGAAAGGGCTCACCCTTGAATACCATTGCTGGCTGAGCAAATTTTCTTCCACAATCCTAATTGAACAAGAGAGTAAACTCACTTGTTAATAAATGGTCAGTCCAAATGGGGCCTGTGATAATCCTGGGCAATTGATCTCATGCCCTTGAATAGCATGGCAAGCCAAGCTATTTGTCTTCTACACTCCTATATGGGTAGGGGACTAACCAAATTATTAATAAATGGTCCATCCAAGTGGTGGCTTAGTGGTAATCCTGGGTAATTGATGTTTTCTTATTTTATCTGCACTGGCACCAAAGCCAGTTTTGGAAGCTCAAAGGGAGTTGAAAATAGATTCAGGGAATCAAATGACCCGTATACCACCAAGTCTAAGGAGCCTACCATGTCAGAAACTCCAAATCCACCAATTATTAGATGCATTGATCACTATTCTCTTACACGTGCTAAAAGGTATGAGTTTCCAAAGTATCAGCAATAGCTAGCTACAAATTTGGATTATACTAAATGTTTTTTAACTAGATATAATGTTCAAGAAACATATATTGCTTGTTATCAATAAAACAAGAAAAAGAAAAGATATTCTTTTGTAGTCATTACGCAACTTTTTTTCTATTGATAGTTGTGTTGGAGACGGTCCAAAAGAAAAAGATCCATTAAGACCCAAGCAGTGTTATGTTTTAGTTAATTTTTTAAAAATTTATAAGTGCAACTCATTCACTTCACAGAAGAACCCTCAAGTGTACTGACTAAAAAGGTAGGCACCAGAGCCACCAAGGTGGTTGTTAAGTTAATGGTCAGAGAATTGTTTTCACTATGAATAAAAGTTATCCAGAAGCTTGACAAAATCTCATACAAAGTCCTATATAGTTAAAATAGAAACATGTAACATACTGCTAGCTGAAGTATAGGCAAGCAAGTAGGCAGCAATTCTTCAGCTTGGAGCCTTGGACAGTTTGATTTGTCAAATCCAGACACCTCTCCCCAACAGAAATATTCAATATTTTCAGCATCTGCAAGTGAAGCAAAACAAACTGCAGCCAGCGCACAAGGGGAAGATGTGATATGAGCAGACTCGCATGGTGTTCTTGCAGGTTCAATAAACAAATCTTTAACTTGTGACCCATGATCACTTTCTTCCCCTAAGAAGCTGAAAAAGGATTCACAATATGACAAATGTCACTCAAAAGATATATGAACAAATTTCTAATCTCACAATAATCATCTACGACCCATAATTTGCTACTTCTACACTACATCATAATTCTTAAATCCAAATCCACGAAAGATGAACAAACGGTATAAACTGGGGGAGGGGGGGGGCACATGAGTCTCGAGTGGCACCAAGTAGATAGAATATCTTTAGATATATATGTCCCCATAATTTTGAAAACAAATGATTCAAGAGATCCACAAGTCCCAGCTCGCATGTTGAGACAATTGTAAGTTATAAGGTGTCTATGTTAATCTTTTTTTGCTGACACCCTTGACTGGTCTCCTTTAAATGTTTTCTCCAAGCTAGAACACTCTGTGCTAAAACATGCAACGATAAACATTAGGGGGCCTTCTATCTAGCAATTTCATTAAGATAATTTTATCATAATAATCATAATGCCATAACATAATTTCATGTTTATAAGCATATGTAAATTTTTTTAGGAAATCCATATATTTAATTTTCCACTAAAGGAAATCAGTATATTGAGAAAACTATCTTGGTGTTAACTTGCAGACTGTGAGATGTGAACTAAGCTGGATCCCACATTTTTATATTAAAGACCCCGAAGCCCAAAAAAAAAATTGTCGAGTTTGCAAGGAACAGAAAGAATAAAATTATGAGTTAAAAATTATTTGCTAATTGTCCAGTTTGTCACTGTGTGCACGATATTACATGGACAAGCTAGTCAGGGCCGAGAATGCTTTGGACTAGCAAGTTTGGCATCTTCACGGATGAATTTTCTCGGTCACTATTCATGTCCACAAATAAAACAATCACTGATTTGATACCCAATTAACTAGGACAAACAGTTAAAGGAACACACACAAACACGCATATACACCCATACAATACATGCATGTATGCACATAAATACAAACATACATTTGATGTGTGTGTGTGTGTTAAATATGTGTGCTTCTGCACATGTACATGCATGCAAGTTTCAGCAGGACAACAAGGAGGAGAGCAAAACTACCATACATTACAAATATTGTAACATAAAGGTTGATCATTCCAGCATGAATTAATTTCTCACGGACCTGATGGGCTTCTGTAGGTCATTTGAGTTGGCATCACCATCATGCGAAAGCAAAGCATGTTTAGCAGCAGTGTCTGATGTTGTTTCACTTATTACTTTCACAAATTCAGCTTGTCTCCAAGCACAAATAGCATTTTTGGATAGGAAGCATTTTTGCTCGTTGGGTATGATTGCTGATTCTAGTTCACTCCATTTGAGTTTCTCCAAGTCACCATCTTCATATCGTACCTAAGGGATACTCGGAGTATGAAAAAATCTAGCACATTTATAAATGAAAGAATTCAAAAGCTACAAAGAAATTATAAAAGCAGGAAAGCGTGAAACTCAAGCATCTACTTTTGGAAGATCCCTATTGGAATCCTACCGTATAAAAGCTTGTTATACAATCATAGTCAATGATATAACCATCATAAGACTGCCCACAGAAGTCTCTTCTTATCTTCCGCCCAACAAGGCTCAGTCCTCTTTTATGCAGCAGTGCATTTCTAGAACTGCTACACTCTGAACCATCTGCGAGTTTACAACCAAAACTTACCCAAAATGAACTACTGATAGATTTTGAAGCAGTTGACAGGGGTCTAGAGTGAATGATACTTGGTACACACCATTGGTTTTAAACCTCTCATGCCCTGTGCCAGTCGATAATGTGTTCTTGTTTCCTTCATAACACGATATTCTTGAGCTGACAATGGCTTTCTCTTCTCTAATTCTTTGCATTCTTTTACGTTTCGTTTCTGCAGCTCTTTTCTTGGCAGCCATGGCCGGACTGGAAATACTATCATCATATATTGGAGAGGAAAAGGTTTGATCATCAGTGGGCAACTTATGTTCTTCAATTTCTCTATAATCTGGGAAAGACTGGTCCTTCTCTGAACTTATTCCATTAATTCCATTTGTTGATTGTGATGCTTCAGAGTCAGACGAACTTGCTCTTTTGAACCGTTGTCAACAGGATCCATCAAAATGACAAGAAAAAAAATTTATAAAAAAGTAGCATAAAGACTATATCCAAAATATGTTCTTTTTCTCTATACATAACAACCAATATATTTTGAAATTTTTTATTAACATTTCCTTTTCAGCATAATCCAAATTTATGCTTACAAGTTATTTCCTTATCCTCTGGAAACAACATACCTCTTTGCCCGTGTAAGAGAAAAGAGTGATCGACGATTCCTAGACTTGGTGGATTTCACCATAATAGGTTCGAGTTCAGACCACTCCAAATCTTCCTCATCACCATCTTCATACTGTACCTTCAGCAGCCCCAGAAGACATGCATATGTGAAGATCCAAGACATGATTGTTAAGCATCTAATAAATACAGACTACTCTCAAGTAAATCTTAACCTTGTACCAATCGTAGATAGAATCAAAAGAAAGAACTTTCCCCATAAATGTTGCACCCCCAAATTTCTTACTAACTTTCCTACCAACCAGCAGGTCCCCATCACCATAAAATCTAAAGCTTTTAACACCCTGCAGTACAAGAAAGCACCAATATACAAATTCCAATGTTCAACTCACACTAATACTACTTGCAAACCCAAAAAAAAAAAGTAATCATCATAAAAACATTAACAAACAGAAACAGAAATGCATACATCATGGGAACCAGGTGTTTCGACGAGTCCAATGTCCCCTCCAGCCGAGGCACCTGTTAGGCAACATTATAATAGTTTAATATGATATGGTCCAAAATCCAAATGGGAACAACAGAAGCTAGTGCACCACTAAAGATGTTATCTTGTAGACAGGGCGGACACTAAAGCAAAGATTAAAAATGATGGCTTGGATGGGAGTGGAGTTCACCAAGCATCCAAAACTAGTGTCCAAGAGTGAGCCCCCACCACCCCCCATATGGAGAAGTATGAAGAAGCCAAGGGACCCACAGCCTGCTAGTTTTGGGTGTCATAAGGAACAATGCTGGTGTGGTTTCAACATTCCATGCCAAACTTTGGCATCAAAGACTCCAGATGAGTTGAAGCAATTGCTTTGTTGATGGACATGCAAATTTTGACTAGAAATTTGATGGACTAACAATTATTGATAGTAATTCCTTGACTATTATGTGGTGGCTTAGAGGGGACTCTGTAGTTCCAGGGAAGCTGGGAGATATCTTTGCAAAACATACATAGACCATCATCATTTTTTTTAACTTCAATGCCAATTATATATTTAGGAAAACAAACAAGGTGGCTAATAGATTATTGAATATGAGCTGATCCCGCATAGCAAGGGACTACGGAGGACAATGCACATTATTGGTTTGTTTCTCGAGTTTTGACATTCATAATTATTCTTTTCACTGATAGAGTAATCACCTAAATAAAATTAGTTAATCATTATTAGCGTACAACTTCTTGAATTTGAGTCTGGTAATTTTGTTTTGATGTTGTATCTTTTTTAATTTTGAAAAGATACAAGTTTATAAACCTAAGTAAAATGGTCTACTATTTCACAGATAATATGAATGAAAAGATGATTCAGTGATTAAATTGCATTTAGTGGATTTGACATTTATTCTTGTGGGTTATTGACCTTCTTAAGCCAAAACCTAGCCACTTGTAAACTAAAATTCACATTTTCATGTTAGATTCCACCATCTTTTGGTCTGAATTCAGCTGCATATTTAAAAGCATTTCTTAGTTCATATTTCAGACCAAATCTGGTATCTCAGCCACGATTTCATTCAAAGACCTTGGTGACAACTAATACAACACCTACAAACCTATTTATTTATCCAGGTTATATTGGTAATTCTAAGGAAAGGAACAGAGCATTTGGAATTGGGAATGTCTATATATAAAACACGTGTGCACATACACACTCACACAGTTGTTAATCTGAGGTTACCAGTAAGCTTGGTGGAAGGTGTTGCCTTTACTGGATTATTATGAACATCTGCAGGTAGACCTAACACAAATTCCCTCCTCAGAAACTTATGTCCTTGTCCAGTTTCCTTCACAAAGTTGTTGTCCATTAGTCCCTGAGCTGACAGAAGACACAATATCAGAAGCTCCACTTTTACATTTTTGAATGCTCCCTTAAAACAGTAAATATATTGAATCTGGGAAGTGGAAACAAATACGTTTATGAGGGTTCAGTTTAGCCCAATGCGTCAACAGCATCGGACACACAGGGAGACGGTTAATACATAATGCCTTTTTCCAATGATTTCAGCCACTATATGATACTTTTGGAGTGTCCATTATATTGCACAGAAGAAAAATTACACCGGGCATGCACTCCAAAAATATAATCCCAAATCCAAAATAAGAAAGTGTCGGTGTTTGAATACTACTTAGACTCTCAAAATCTAATATGGAAGGAACAAAGGGACGTATTTAAATGCATGAGTTCTGGAGTTCCTTTTGCATGATGTGGTCATTTATCTGCAATCATATTTATGCACCCCCAAAGAAAGAGTTGATGAGCAAAAATATAAACCTGCCATGGAAATGGCCCGCTTGTGTGCTTATTCCCAGCATTCCTATTTTCATGGCCGAAAATCTACTCTTAATATGACCCAACCAATTACATTATAAAGAAAATAAAAAAGTTGTTCTACACTATAGCCAAAGAAGAATCGATTGATGTGCTTACAAAATCAACTATTCAATATCTCAATAACCACATTATAAAGACTTGAGTACGTGGTCGAATGAATCTTGCCTACTCATGTCGTGTAATTAGCCGAAGGAAAAATGTGAAGGTGCTCACAAAATCAACATCTCCTACACTACATCTCACCGACCACATTACTGAAGACTTCAATTGCTTTTTTGTGTTCATTTCTGTCTTGCCTGATCATTTGACATGCTCATTCCCTCATAACTCTTTTGTTTGCTTTTTTAATATGCCAGATGGTGAATGTTATGATCCCATTAGATGTTAAAAATTTTTGAGTGCCGACGATCTCATGCTAATTGAATGTGTTTGTGTCAAGACAATTAAATGCATGCAAATAATCACAGTGTGTATAACTAACAAAAAAAGAAAAAAGAAACCACAGTAATCACAGATGAACAATGTGCAATCAATAACTTTTTAACAAAGCAAATGACAATTTGACAGTGAAAACATAATGACAAAACCTATAATTTATTCACTGAACTCATATTGCACGGCTCCTTGCATCCGATCATAAAAACAAGCATTTCCCCATGGTATTAAAAATTAAAAAGATGGTAATTTAGCAACTAAAGCACAACGCTGGTGAAGGTATCAAATTATCAATTAAATTACTAATCAAAATACCTGTGTTATAAGACAATTTTGTTATTGTTATCCCTTATCTTTGGCATTGTTTGTTTTTTTCTGATAATTTGTATTTAAGGTACTTCTGCTTCAAGATCCAGTAAATTCCATTGAAAGTAAACAGAATTTGGAGAAAAATTGCATGTGTTGTTATTTCGAACCTATTTCTGTGAAATTCTTCAAAAAAAACCCTCTGATTAATTCTTTGGAAACATATTCTTTGAAAACATAAAACAGAGACAAAATCATGAAATTCCAGGTATATGAGAAATTAATATGCAGAAAAAATGAATTCATATGACAAAAAAAAAAAAACGAGTACCTTCAAATGTGAAGAGAAAGAAGTGACTTCGCATGAAAAATTGGATCCGTAAACTGCATTTCGTACACTCGGTAGAATACGGCGGGGGTTAGGTGGACGGTTTTGATATTCTATCGGCGAACGTAACTTCCAATCGTGGCCGTCCATTTGGGAGGGAAAGCTAAGGGGAACAAGTTGACTGAATAAATTACTTTCAAATACGCACGAACACAAATTATATTCAGATATGGCCGTTATACCGCTATGTATATACCAAAGAAAATTGTCTCATGCGGGCCGGACCGCATTTCTACATATGCGGTCCAAGTAGATATTCCATCCGGAAACTAATTGTCCAAATGTTTTTTACTAGAATTATTATTTCTAGTTTTAAATTTTTATTTATTTTTTCATATTCATGACGTTAGATATTATATATCTTTAAACATTAAGTCTTAAAATCCATCACAAAAATATATTTATTAAGAGGTCCGTATTTCTAAATATGGAGGCTTAGCCTCATAGAAACCGGGTCCATGTACAAAAGTGATGATTTGAATATTCCAATTACTTAACACGAGCCTAAGCATGAGTGGTGTAATATCCTTTTTATCTTTTTCTTTTTTTTTCCCTCTAATATGTTAATGATGGGAATGGAGGGTGAGACTCCCCATTCCCAAGTAAATTCCTTTTTGCCGGCAAACGTCTAAGAAGGTCATTTATTATAAAATACAGTTTCTATGAGTCCATGTAGAAATGAATCACCTCTTAAAAATTTATTTTTGAAATGGAATTTCCGGACTTAATGTTTAAGACATATAATCTCTAACATGGAGATAATGAATATGAAAAATAAATAATTTTAAAAATTAAAATAATAATTCTATTAAGAAAACATTTGGACTGTTAGTTTTTTAATTGTTTTTAGATGGACCACCTATTTGTATCTATCTTTAAGATGGATGTTTTATACCTTGGGACCACATATTGTAGAAATGTTGTCCAACATGAAACAATTTTCCTTTATTATAGGGTGTGGTTTGTATAAGGCTCGAGGTTCTAAACAAACAAATCAAGGCGCACCTTCAAATAGTGTCGAAAGATGTTGTTTTAATACTGGAAATCTTTGGGATGACTTGAAAATCTATCTTTATCTCTAATTATAAAATATAAAGCTTTAGAAATAGTGTAGATTGAGCTGATCTATGAACACTTGAAAATCTTGAAAATTGACAGTCCAACAAATGCATTACAGGATGTACTAATTCAAATATTTAAAATCTATTTTTTTTCATGTCCATACATCTTGAGGTCAAGATTATCGATTTGGGAATTTTTGAGCATCAAAACAACATATTCTACTAAATTTTGATATGCGCCTTAATTTGATTGTTTAGGGCCTTGTCCTTATATAAACTTTTTCCTTTACTATAATAACATTTTTGGGACTTCTTTTATTTGGATCAAGCAAATTGCGCATCCCACCTAACGCCAAATCACCAACTCCAAAAATATCAATCTCATACTTAAGACTTGCTTTGTTCTAGAAATAAATTAACCTGCTTGGGCTCATTTTACCTACTCTACTAAAAAATGTATTATTATTTACCATGTCAATTATTTCTAGAGTGACTTATGAGAACTTAGATGTATGTCTAGGTAAAATCAAAGATCATTTATCGTTTGTATATGAAGATAATAATCATTCCTGCTCATTAGATGTTAAATTGGGAGGAAAAAGAAAAATCCAGTGGAACTTGGAGTTTCTCCAGACAGTTTCAGAAAAAAAAAAAAAAAGATATGAGTGTAAAATTCAAAATATATGGGATATTTTATAGGGTGTAGTTTGTATAACGTTGGGGCTCTAAACAATCAAACTAAAGCGCACCTTCAAATAGTGTCAAAATATGTTGTTTCCATACTAGAAATCTTTGTAATGTCCTAAAGATTTATTTTTATATCTAATTATAAAATTTGAAGCTTCAAAAATAGTGTTAAAATTTCAAGATATATGAACACTTGAAAATCTTGAAAATTGACGGTCTAAACAATGTATTACGTGATGCACTATTTTCAAGCTTTGAAATTCATTTTTTCTCATGTCCATGCCTCGTAAGGTCGAGTCCATCGATTTGATGGTTTTTTGGCATCAAAACAACCTCTTCTAATTTTGAGGTGCACTTTAATTTAGTTGTTTAGGGCCTTACCCTTATATAAAATTTTTCCAATTTTATAAGTATTGCAAAAAGAAAGAGGTATTTACTATTTCCTATATTGAAATAAATACTATTTTAAAACAACCTACAATACTTTTTACACAAAAATATCAACAAAGAAATAGGTATTTAGTAAAGTTTCCAATATTGAAATAAATACTATTTTGAAAGAACCTACAATACTTTTTACACAAAAATATCAACACTTTTTAAGTAACCACTTTACAAATAAATTGCTTTATCTCACCACTTCGCGGGGAGTCTTAGGTTGTTTAACCATGTTAATGATAATTTATTGAGCAACAGTGATGATTTTGATTATATGTTCTCAATAATTTTAGTCATATTGCAATAGATGAGCACCTTCCTAATTTTTACACCTTTCCCGTTCTCTCTTTCATACACGAACATAGCCATAACCATTTTTAAATCTTACGATAATTCAGCTTTGTTAGGGTACTCCTCCTCATAGAATATTTCCTTTACCTACTCAGCGTGTTTGTTTTTTTTTTTTTTTGGTAAATTAATGGGGATTTGGGCCCTTACCATTTTTCATCAATAGGGGAAGAAAAAAAAAGAATACAAAGATTATGTTATAGTGTTTTTATATTTAGTTCTGGCCATATCATGAGCGACGATAGAAAAGAGAAAATCTGGTGGTCGGGCTCACCAAAACGTGGCAATCGGACACCATGGTGGCCTCATGATAGACATGTGAAATGCTGCAAGAGCGACTAACAAGGTGGTAAGCACAATTGGATCCAAAAGTATGAATAACCTACTCAACCTATTTTTTTTTGGTAAGTCCATGGGGAAGAAGCCCCCTACTCGTTTTTCTTTATTAATAAACAATAAGAATACAAGTCATTATTTAATAAACAATAAGGATACAAGTCCGGCGGTCGAGAGCGCCAAAGGGTAGCTTCAAAACTCAAAGATGCTTTCTTAGTAGGAGCATCGATTACCATGTTAGCCTCACGATAAATGTGAAAAATTAACTATATGCGAGTGGAAAGTCTGCTCCAACAATTAACTACAACTGTATATAACCTCCATGGGGTACACAACGATCATGAATGACAATTACCAATAAGGAATAATCGCTTTCAACTTGTAGAGGACAACAATTCATCTAGATGGAGACCTTCTTCAAGAGCAAAAAACTCTGCATAATTGTTTGAGGCATTGTCAAATGGCTAAGCAAATACAGCAACAAAATTACCATTATTGTCTCTGATAACACCACCACGACCTAATCCTGAATTTTGCAAGTAAGCTCTATCAATATTCAACTTGAAATGGTGGAGTTATGGGAATGACCATGCAACCGAAAAAATGGATCTCGGTTCTTGCTGTCACCATGTAATCTATAAATTTTCAATGATTGCTCTCTCTGATAAATGAAAAGCCCATTTATTTGTGTCTGCCAACTCCTTGAAATAACGTTGAATAATTTGTTCCCTTCTTGTAGACTTTTGCTCAATGATTATCCTATTGCACGAACCAAATTGTTGTGATGAAGATAGAAATCCAAATATTTAGGAAACCATTCACTTTAAATCTGAAGCTTGACCATCTTTTCAACATATCAAGAGCAGAAATACCAGGGGTGAAACGCTTGCCACACCGTCATGCGCCCGACCTCCATTGCGAGAACACACAGTGAAACAATAGATGACAAATGTTGTCATCACTATTCTTACAAAAAGGCATACAAAATTCAGATTAACACCGCTGCAAAAACAGGTTGCGATAATCATTTAGCTCGAATAAAATCACAAACCTCCTTAATTGAAAATAGACCACTAGCAGAGCGAATCCAGACTAATAAATCATTTCAAGGCTGTAAAAATATAGTGCAACTCTCAACCTTCCTTCATATATTGATAAGAGGAGTTGATGTGGTTGAAGGAATAACTCAAGATTGTGATTAGCCTTCTATATAATCTGAAACCTTCCTCCCAACGAATCCCCAAAATCTTTATGTGTATTGCTACCATAGGAGTCCCATATAGATTGACTTGATAACCAGGGATCTGCCAAAAATTCACGAGCTAATCATTTTCAATAATCCATTGAACAATATCATTCAAATGAGATAAACCCAATATAATGCTATTCCAATCATAAGAGATCATCTTGACCTCCTATATAGAAGTATTATTGAAATATTTGTGTTTAAAAAATCGAGCTAAGAGAGACGAGGGATCTGCCAAGATTTTCCAAGCCAACTTCATCATTCATTCAGTATTAAAATCAACAATATTGCATACCCCTAACCCCCCGCTTTGTGAGGAAGGTAAACTATCTTCCATTTGACAATGTGAATACCTTTTTTAATCTGCCACACATTCCCATAGGAAATTCCTGTGTAGCCTTTTAATCATCTTACAAGTTTGTTTCCATATAATAAAAGATAGCATCCATAAAATACATGAGGCGCTAAGTACTGATTTTAACAGCTGTAAATGACCCGCGTAAGATAAACAAAAAGCATACCATGTATCAATCTTACCAATAACCTGTCCAACTAGATTGTGACAATAATTGTGTGTTACAATAAGACTATTTATATCTCAACATGCTTGACACTTAATGCTTTTACTTCACAATATAATAACTTTTGTCTAAGAGTATTTTAGGCAATCAATGAATGATAAAATATAAATTTTGTGGAAAAAACTACATTTACAACTATGGAGATGAATGATATGACCCACATATAGCATCACTTACTTTCTCATAAATAATAGAATGCCACTAGTTATTGAAATATCTATTATGCCATTCTAAATGACAAAAAAAAAAAAAAAATATTTGCTATTCTAAGTATTTAGTGTCTAATAAAATAAGTCAAGTGAATACCGGCAAGAAAGAGAAGCCTAACAAAACCTAATCACGAATGAGAAGCCTAACAAAATTCTAACTTAAAACTGTAAATCAAACTGTTGCCCCTCAAATTGGTGGATAATCCTCCAAACTCTTGGCCCTTAAGGGATTGTATCCAACGAGATCATGTACATTTGATACAGGGAGGTCATAATACTTATAATCATCCAATGTGAAATCTAATAGCTTGGGTGTATCACAAAGTTCGAGAAGTTTTCATTTGAAGTTTGAGTTTGGTCAATAGAATAAATGTAACCATCCAATTTCACACATGTTAGTCAAGATTAATTGTGACCTTCTTGTATCAAAGCTAAACGGTCTCATTATATACTTTTCCGCCCCTTAATGCTTCTATTTCTAAATGAAATTTTTTAACCAGTAAAATATACATAAGAAAAAAAAGAAACTTGAAGAATTTGGACTTGGACAGGAGTGTGGAGGCTATGAAATATTACCCCAAAGTTAGCTCCTACAATTACCCCTAATTACTAAATCTAGTAAGGGGTCACAAACTAAATATAATGAGCAAAGCCTTTTTCGTCTTTTTTGCCTCATTGAGTAAAGTGTCTTGTGCTACTTATTGGGAAATATCAATATTTTCCTTCTTTTGTTTTTTATTGGTCTATTTCTATTTTTATTTTATTTTTTTCACATTCTAGAAATCAGGAAGGAACAATTATTGGTGATAGGCTTTTATTGGATACATAAAAATACTACTATCCTAATAGTTGGGTTAATTACGCAATCAGTCCTAAATTAACGTGAGATGAATACGCCCCTATTTCAATTCGTACATCAGTTGTGACCTCGAACAAATGGTGATCTTGGTGAGTGTTACAACTAAATACCCATTAAAAATATGTGAGTTTGTGAAATGAAGGAAGAACTAAAACATTCCCATGATAACAATTTCCCAATAGAAAGATCATGCAAACTTATAAATATGGGTGCAGTTTGTATAGAGCTTAGGCTCTAAACAATTAATTAGATCCTACCTTTACATAATGTTGAGAAATGTGATTTTAATACTGAAAATCTTTGTGATAGCCTTAAAATATATTTTCATATTTGTTTATAAAATTTAAAGCTTAAAAAATAGTGTAGATCGATAAATCTATGAAAACTTGAATATCTGGAAAATTGACGGTCCAAAATTGCGTTACAAAATACACTATTTCCAAAACTTGAAATCCATTTTTCTTCTTATGTCCATGCATCTTGATGTCAAGATGATCAATTTGATGATATTTGAGTATCAAAACAACCTCTTCTAGTGAAAATTTTAAAGTAGGCTCCAATTTGATTGTTTAGAGCCTCGACTCTATATAAACTTTTCCCTATAAGTATTTAATATATTTTTTTTTTGGACATTGTGCTTGATTGGCCAATGGAACAAACACGGTAGCCTGAATTTCACATTTAAGGGTCAAGATTAATTATTACCTCTATCAACAAGATATAAATGGTCTTATTGTATACTTTTTTTCAGATGAATACAATTTTAAACAATACTTATGGCTAAGTATCTTGCTTGAGCTGGGCTTTTAGTTCAATGATGGAGGAGATGAGTTTTATGTGGAAGTCAGATAAAGAAAGCATTGACCATCTATTCTTATACTGCTCAACAAAAAAATGTCATTATTCCAAGTGTGAAATTTATATGGACCTCACCTTCATCTCTCGGTCAATTGTTTGACTAATGGATTAGACCTCCCCTCCCAAAAATAGACAATTAATTAGAAGTCTATTCTTCTTGCTACAATTTAGATATGGTGGAACGAACTTAATAGGAGAACCTTTGAGGGTATTCAATGAAGAAGTTAGCGACCTAACTCTTGCTACTGCTGCAAAGTGGACCTCCATTAGCAAGGAATGTTCTTGTAACTATGTAATATATATACATCGGATATAATGAGAATGTAGGCAAGATAACAATTAGAATAAAGAATAAGAGATGAATAATTTCAAGAGTTCCATTCCTACCATAAGAACGGGCTCTAGGTAGAAGTGCTGGGTGGCAGGTACCACATCGTGTTTTTCTTTTAGAAAGGTTCCATCCCATTGCTCACCTATCCAAACAAAAAGAAGACAAAGGTGTTTTGTGTGGGGGACCACGTCTACAATCACTTGTTTCAAGACCATAAAATATTTTCCCCCTGTGCTAAGTGGTTTGTGATGGAAATGATGTTTCAAAATGGGCATACATCACTTTTCGTCATGCAAGTTGAAGGGAAAAAGGAGGATGACATACATCACTTTTTCTCCATGTCATTAATTTTGTTTGAACTCCTAATTTTGTTTTAAGAATGAGTAATGATCATACGAGACCCTCCCACGCTCATGTGGGACCCCAAAAGAGCACCATTGAATTTGATACAAATATCTAAAAAAGTTATCATATGGGTGTAGGACTTGACTTTTTGTAGAAATCTATGCCAAATTTAATGGTGAGCCTTTGGAGTCCTACACACATAGGTGTGAGAGGGTCTCATAGGATCGTATATATATTTTTAGAGTAATGATTTTATGAGACCCTCTCACACCCATGTGTGTAGGACCCCAAAGGATCACCAGTAAATTTGGCACAGATCTCTAAAAAAATCAAGTCCCACACCCATGTGATAACTTTTTTAGAGATTTGTACCAAATTCAATGGTGATCATTTGGGTCCTACACACATGAAAGTAGGAGGGTCTCATAGGATCATTTTTCATATTTTTAAATGCTTTGCTACAGATATGGTTGTCATAAAACGATATTATACTCCTGCAGGAGTGGAATGTACATTTGCTCCCTCACATAAAACCCCAACTAGAATTAATTTTAGGATCCCAAATTTTAGGGATGGAACTTCTTCAACCATAGATTGATCTCAATAAAAGGAACAGCATGTATGTTATATTATGCTCCCATAGTTTACTTCTACTCCCTCCAGAAAACCTACTGGGGTGAATTTGTTTAAATCTGAAATTTTGGAAACCACTCAGTAGATGTTTATTCACAAAAAAGAATTTGAAATTTAAGTTTTCTAACACTTAGACCTCACCATCCAAAAATTGGATGGTCACTATTCAATCCTAAGATATTATGTTCTTCAAGTGCATAGAGAGTAGAATTAGATTTTTTTTTTTATTGAGGTTAATCTATAGATTGAAGATGTTACATCTCCAAATTTTAGAGTGCTAAAGTTAATTGGGTTTTGGCAGAGGGAATAAATAGACATTATACTCCCATAGGAGCAGAATATCTTTTGCCTAAAAAGACATTCTACTTGTAACCCCCATAAAAGAATAAAGTATTGAGATTGAATAGAAACCAATATAGTTTTTAGATGGTGAGATCTAAGTGTTAAAAAACTCAACTTTTTTTATAGAATTAATCATATAGTTAAACTGTTCTCCCAAGAGAGCATAGTATACACGCTTGTTAGTTATATCACCATCAATTTGAACTTGCAGTTATATCACCATCAATTTGAAGTTGTACAAATGATGTTGTTCTCAAATAGTCAAGAATTGCTTGATCTATATTGTCCGAAACATGAAAGGGTAGCATTATTTAAAAATACATTTATTAGCTGGAGACTAATGTGATGAAAGGTGAACGTATCGTGGATATAAAAATGCACTCATCCAAGGAACGAAAAAGAAAAACATTAAAAAAAAAAAATGGTAGTGTGTGACGATATGCAAGAGTCCAAACCCATATTTTACGTGCCACTTTATTTATCTTCTCCCACTATTTATTTCTCTAAGTTTTAAGTTAAATGTAATAAATAATTCGTTCACTCTCAACCACTAAGCTCCATTCAAAATATCCTTTTCATGAAATGATATCAAAAGGTTTCCTCACCCCTTTTTCCTAAACTTCACGTAAACATCCTCTCTCTCACACACACCTAGTATATTTATTTCCTCCTCCTCTACAGCTATCTCATTCATCATATTTACTTCATCATCATCATAACATTTTTTCAATTAATTGAGATCAACTATAGGAATCCTGATAAGCCATTCTACTCTATTAAAGGATATAAGTCCCCATATTTGTTTGGCTACTAGAATCTTGCACCATATTTTACTTAAAAAGTATAAATACTAGTGAGATCAACCTTTAGGCTTAATGGGTTAGGTAGGTTTGGGTTGGGCTTTCCTTAGCCCTAGCCCTAGCCCTAGATTGGCCCTTGTCCTTATAGGAACGACCTTGGCTCTATTAGGGTTGGAATGGGCTGGGCCAGTATCGATCCTAGACCGGCTGGGCTAGTACGGATCCTAGACCGGCACTCGGGCTACAGTCTGTGGCTCGGGCCGACTTTTTAGGGCCGGGCCAACGAAGGCAGGCTTGGCTGCTCAACCCATTGCCAGGCCTCTTAGGTGGCCAACAAAAAAAAAAAAAAAAGGTAAAAAGTAAAAAAGACACTAGCTAAAAGGCTTGTGCAATGCATAACATTTATTTTGATTAGTATTTCAAAAGGGTGAAAATGCATATTTCTTTCCAAATGACAAAATTTTGAAAATGAAGAGATAATGGCTTAAAGTTTTTAATAAAGTTAATAATTCTCAAAAGGGAAAAGTTTATATAAGATTGTAACCTAGAATCACATATGCACCTCAAAAATCTATCGGAAATGTTGTTTTAATGTTGAAAAAACCTTCTAATCGATCATATCAACATTGAGATGTATGAATATAAAAAAAAAGAGTTTTTGAGTCCTGAAAATAATGCATCTTGCAACAAATTATTTAGACCGTCCATTATCAAGATTTTAATATATTTATAGATCTACTTGATTTTAACTATTTTTGAAATTTAAAATTTTCTAATTAGATATGAAAATAGATTTTAAGATAATACTAAGAACTTTTTATAACAAAATTATATGTTATGACAAAATTTCAAGGTGTGCCGTGCTTGGATTGTTTAAGGTTGCATCCTTATGGAAACCGCACCATTCTTAAAATGAGAGAACCTCGTTTGCTTAAATCCAAAATGTGTACTATCTAACCTGGATAAAGATAAATTATTTATTAAAATGAAAATATTCCTTTTGAATCGAATTTTCCAATATATATTTTCAATTAAAGCTTAATGATACTTATTATAGGAGGGGATAGAAATTGCACTGGATTAAAAAATGCTTTTCTTAAACTCTGATCCTCAAGCTCATTAAAGCATTAAATACCAGCTGCCAAAACTATTCAGCAGAATTTCGAAATTTTGCATCATTCAAATACGCTTTTTCAAATTCGTGTCTATAAGGTCACCATCGAATTTATTTAAACAATCAGGGGTATTTTAACACCTTGATGTTACGGATACGCATTCGCTGCAAGTTGGTATGACTAAGTATTATTGCTCCGTTATTTAATGGGTGCGGTTTGTGTAGAGCCGAGGCTCTAAACAATCAAATTAGAATCCACCTTCTGTCGAAAAATATGGTTTCAATATTAAATTTTTTTTGTGATAGTCTTAAAAAATATTTTTATCTTTAATTATAAAACTCAAAGTTTTAAAAATTACGTAGATTGAGGACATCTATGAAAACTCGAATTGCTTGAAAATTAACGGTCCAAAAATGCATTTTCAAAACGTGAAGTCCATTTTTTTTTTTCTCATGTCCATGCATCATGATATAAAGATGATGAATTTGATGATATTTGGGTATCATAACAACCTCTTCTAGTGAAATATTTGAGGTAGAATCCAATTTGATTGTTTAGAGTCTCGGCCCTACAAAAACTTTTCCCTTATTTAATTCTCTTAATTATTTTATTTTGGCGGGCAACTTGAAACATAAAATCCTTTTTAAATAATTTAAATGCATAATAAATCCCAGAAAGCAGAGTTATAATTTCTTTTTTCTCTCTCCTCTCTCTACTCTCACCCTCCCTCGTTTCGGAAGAGCAATGGTACATTCTCAAAGGTGCGTTTCCCTGTTTCTTTTCCATTTATGGAAACTTTTTTAAAACCCTAGAAAAAGATTCATGGCTTTACACGCAAATATCTGAACCAGGGAACAGGTGAGCTCAATAATGAGCTTAATCTTTTCCTTTTTTAACCACTTTTAATCTATTGTTTTGAAACTTTTGAACTAACGGAACATGTTTCAGTTACTGTGATCTTAATGCTAATGTCCATAAAAGGTGAAAGTATTGGTATGGTGTGTGGGTTTCTGCAACAGTATGAAAGCGAATATTTAAATTTGGATTTTTTTTTTTGCACAGTTTTCCACTAAGCTTAGCTTCAGATAAGCATTTCTTTTCATAATAATCCATTGAAGCTTTGGTTCTATCAAGTATCTGGCATTCATCTTTTATTTTACCCTCTTGTATTTTATTTTATTTTTCGTTTTATAAACTATTGAGGAGGTTCTTCATGCAGAGCTGTATCTGTTTTTCCTTTACTAGAACTCCATATAAAGTCTGTTTTTCCTTTACTAGAATTCCATATAAATTTTGCTTTATACTCATTTATTTTCTTTCTGAAATGAGACGGTATAGTATTTTTTGTTGGTATAATTATGTGGAGAAGATTTGTTTGTGAAGACTTGATATAATGTGAAACAGACATGTATTATTGATTATTTTGATTTTAAGCCACTGAGGGCATGTATTAATGACGGTGATGATTTTAAAGTGGTAATGAAGTTCATACGGTTGTTGAATACATCTATGCATATAAGAGGAGAAAAACTTAGCTTTTTGTATAATACTATTGTTGAAGTCCATTTATTCTCTGACGCTGCACTGTCTATCCTTTCTTGTGATCACATGTAAGTTGGAGTTAGAATTAGGTTCAGGAACGCTTCTTATGCTACCGTTTCCATTTTAGTTGCTCTGGTTTTTCTGTATTTTTAATATGTTGGGGTTTCTTGTGGATTAATGTATAATATGTTAGTTATGAAAAACTCAAACGCATAATCCACAATCACTGAAACTGTTATTTTTTTTTTCTTCTAAGTCCGAAGTGAAAAAAGTTTGAAAGTTATCTTAGATACACTAAGAGTCAAGTTTTAGGCTGATGCATGCTGGATCTCCTAGACTTTCTCACTTAGTGTACATTGGGTTTTCTTTTCCCTTAATGAATTCATTGAAAAACTAAGTAATTTTTATTTTTTGATTAATAACAATGTGGCTCCTTTTCTTCATGAGTGGAGGGTTTGGTGCCTGTAGTGTTGGGAACCTTAAGGATGGCGAGTTGTTTGGAGGTGGGATATTGGTTCTAAATTCACACTCGAGTCTTTGGTATGGTGCTTTAGACTAGTGGGATTTGTTTTAGGCCTCCCAAAATTTCATAGGGTGTTGGTACATTTAGTTTGAGTTGTAACACTTATCTTATTATGAGAGTATGTTTTGGGAATTGCATAAATCTACTAATCTGGGGATCACCTATATTTTCCTGGTGTAATCCAACTGTCTTTTTGTGTATTATGCATTTGATCATTTTGAACACCAAAGAGGGATAACTCTCCCTGGTATACGATCCCTCCTTATTATTTTCTAGATGAAAATTATGTGTAAAATGAAAAATTTAACTTAGTCCAAGTCTACTTGTGAAAAGTTATTTTCAGAGGCATGGGCTTTATGTTATGCTTGATAACAAATTTTGAAGTTTGAACCAAGAGATACTATTTAATTAGAGTAACAAAAAAGAACTTGAGGGTTAGGATAGGCAGACCCTTTCTTATGATTTAATTCTCGATTGATTGCCAAAAGCATTATTAGGATACATACCAACTGCACAAAGCCAAACACATCAAAGTGATGTCAATGTCTCCCCACTCTGGTGAGGAGAGAAATACCCATTACCCAACACACCATTACTGCTCTTTTTCTTTTTCCTTCAAATAATTCTTATTTTCTTATTTCATTTTGTAGTTTGTGTGTATACAGAAATCTGTCAGGACTGTATCAAAATAAAAACTTACATAATTACAAAACTGTGTCAATTGAGTCTCGGTTGAATTTAGCCATATCTGTGACAAAAATTTCTTTCCTTATGGCTCCTTCTTTTGCCAAGTTATGTGCCACCTAGTTTGACTCTTTCCGAATGTGAGAGAAAACAATCCATCACTCTTTACATATCCCAAATATCTCATGAAAGATTTTGGGTGATCTCAAAAGGGTGTTGAGCGTCTTATCACAACTTATAATGTTTCTCGGACCTCCTTCCACCACTACTACAGTCCATTCTGGCAATTGGAAGCGAATACCCGTTAGCAGCACACAAGCTTCTGTTTCATTTGAATCAGAAGTCCTTTGTTATCGCAGTAGGTGGAAATAATTTCCCGCATGTGTTTGTGAAGTACACAACCTACTCCTGCCCAACTAAGGTTTCCCAAAGAGCATCCATCAAAATTAGCCCTCTATAGTTGTCTGCCAGTCCGATGGCTAGATGCCTCTTGGTCTGGAGCTCCACTGTATATTTCTTTATTGCTTATCCAAATCTGAGTTTGAGTAACTTGAAAATTTCCTTTTTGGATAGGGCCCATGAAATAACCAATGCCCTACCTCGATCTGTTATCTGTGGCAGCTCCTTATATTGTTCTTAGAAGATGCATTTATTTCTTTTAGCCCATATTGTCCATAGAACTACGGCGATTGTTAGTATCAATTGTTCTAGTCCTTGGTATGGTAGGTGACAAGATTCCCCACTGATGCTGTACATGCCCAATTGAAACCGAATAGATTCAGGAAAAAGGACCATACCTTTGACGCAAACTTACAATTTACGGGCAAATGGCCGACAGTCTTCTCATCGATTTTACACATAATGTGCCAATTTGGGTTCATGAGGCCTTTATGTCACAGGTGATCCATCTTTAGTATTTTCCAGTGTAGCCAGCCATAATGGGGTTTGGGACTTTGGGCTCTTGGTGGTGTAGGCAGTTTCCAAAGTTTGTATGCTGACTGCATTTCCTGGATTTTCTTCATCAGGCTCTTATAAGAGAAGGACTAACCTGAAAATTCACATCTGCTATCTGGTGAATAGATGACAGCATTTGTTTATCTGTGTGGAAATGAGCATTGATTCTAGGTCTCTAAGCATGTTACACAGTTTCTCAGGCTCACTTTCTTTCAGGTACCTTCTAAAATCTGAACACCTGGCACCACAATGTCTCCTGCCCTAAGTGTCATCAACTCTGCCACCACCGCTTCTCGGTCACTAGCAATTGCAGCAAGGTTATGGAACCTTGTTGCTAAGGTATTCTGCCCCCAGAGATCATTCTAGAAATCTATCTTTGTACTGTTTCCTAAATTTGAGATGTATACTGCTGAATTTGTCATACACTGGACTTACAGAGCTCCACACCCATGAAGTACTTGCTTGATTTTTCTTGAACCATAGTCGCAAGAACTGTATTTCTGTTTGATGATTTTCTACCACCACAGCTCCTCCTTCTCTGCAAACCTCCATAACCACTTTACAAGAAGCGCTTGAATTAAATACTTGGAGTTTTCTTGTTCCCAATCCATTTCCTTTGGTTTACACATTTGTTCCCTTATCAGGTGAAAATTGTAATCCTTTGGCGAATCTCTTCACAAGAATTCTGGTTGAATTGGTTCAAGCTTGTGGACCACAGAAATCAGCATTTTAAATAAGGAGTTGTATAGGGTTGCTTTGATTAACATAATGCGCTCCCAAGTATAAGAAGCTGCTCTTCCAAGTGGCTGACTTTTGCTCGTACCTCTCTATGGCCCTGCCCAATTGAGCTTTACGTGGTTTTCCTACACATAATACACACCCAAATACATACTTGAAGATTCCATGCTGCAACCTTTTCTTGTTTCTAAAAGCTTGAGTTCCTTCTTGTCGACCCAAATCCCCAACAGCGAGGTTTTCTTCATGTTGATTTTAAGGCCCGATGCAATTTCAATATGTCTTAGTAATAACGATAAATAACCTAACATTTGTTGTTGGTTCCCAGGAGGCTAGCATGTCATTTGTGTATATAGGTGGGACACCATGTGTTTTCTTGCTGTGGAATGCCTGAAGCCTCTTGCAGTCATATACTTTGGAGATTATCCTGCTGAAGGATTCAGCGACTATTGCAAATTGAAAGGATGAGAGAGGATCTCTTTGCCATATGGCTCTTGTCAAGGGGAAGAATCCACAGGGTTTCCCTTGAATTCAGAATGACGCTTGTGCGACCCAGACTGAGATCTACGAGCAACATTTGCGGTGAAACCCATGAATCAAGCTTACGTATTACCGCTAGGCATTAATGCACTATCAAGGCACCATCTAGGATGCTTTCCTTTTACAAAAGCACTCTGTGGCAGAGATATTATACTGTTGATTACTTCCTTTGACCTGGTTGCCATTGCCTTACTTCCTTTTATAAGCTCAATTGATCAGACTAATGGTTCTGAATCCTTTATATTCTCGGGGCCATCCAGTATTGTTATCAATGTGATGAATGTTGCATTCATACCCCTGTTGATTGAAAGTTGAACTCAGTCACCATGCGCACAATATCTTCTTCCACCAGGTCCTAGAACTCTTTCACAAAAAGTCACTAGGAAACCATTCGTTATCCAGTACAAGTGTAGACAACTGAGATTCAACAGAATCAATTGATTCAGTAAATTGGGTTTAAAATATGACCAATCTTCTAAACCCAAATTACAATAAATACCAAACTACCCCTACTCATCAAATAAATTCCAAACAACTTCTTCAAAGTGCCCAGGCCTGGGCTTATATAACGGCCATAGGCCTTATTGTGTGTGTGGGAGTGCATGTCGGTAAGTGAAAGTGCATGACCTGCATGGCTAGTCAACCCCTAGAGTAATGGGGTGACTAGGTATGTAACCGATCCCCTCAACTCAAGGAGCTAGAGGGTGTGGATTGAGGGAGTGGGGAAGGTGGGCGTAACAGCCACCATGATTGGTGGGCAGTTACGCCCTGCTGGCACATAACATGAGACATGGGCAGTCAATGCGTGTAACTGACCCATGTGATGGGTGGCCAGGTGGGTGACTCAGGGTTCATGGTGGGCAAGTGACCTCCATGCTGCAGTCATGGTAGTGGTGTGACGGTTATGGTAGTATGCCATTTGAAATTCGAATGTATTCTTGGGGCTATAAGTACCCCTTGCCTGGCTCAGAGTGAGGGGAATGAGGCTGTATACACAAACTAATTGTATAGTGGAATATATTGGGCTGAGGTCCTTAGCTATCGTTTGCCTTGTGTGTGTGCCCCTGTGTGTGTTTGTCACCAAACATTCTCTAGCGTGGTGTGTGGGGAAGGCTGGCCTAGCCTTAGTCGAGTGTGGACTGAGGCTTGGCGCCGCACGTGGAGTAATCAAAGGATTATCCTTGTGACAGTTGGTATCAGAGCTTAAGGTTGGCACGGTGCTACCATGGCTGGTGGTATGGCTGAGTTGCAGGATCGTGTAGCACACCTTGAGATGCAGTTGGAGCAACTTAGCCAAGGGGTTCTGGATGGCAGGTTGGGGTAGAAGCCTACTATCTTGGAGGACTGGTTTGGAGCTTTGGAGGAGAAGGTGGAGGGACTTTGTGGCGTTTGTGATGCTCGTATGGGAGAGCTCATGGATGACCATAAGGCCTTCACCAAAACCTTCAAGGCCAACCTCCTGACCCTACAGGATGACATCGCGCTTGTTAAAAGGCCTTGTGTAGCACTAGTGGCAGGCTGGACTCTCGAGCTGTGAGGGTGCCAGAGCCATGAGTGTTTGAAGGCCAGCGAGACTCCAAGGTGTGGGAGAACTTCATATGGTACATGGAGCAGTATTTCGAGGCTGTTCATGCCCATGAGAAGGATCGTGTGGGCATTTGTACATGGTGCCTCGTCGAAAATGCGAAGCTCTAGTGGAGGATGAGGGTTGCAGACATTTCAAGGCCCAAGTTGAGCACTTGGGATCTTGAAGAGAGAGCTGAAGGAGCAGTTCTTGCTAGGCAATGCGACCTGGGTAGCTCGTGAGGCTTTGCGAAAGCTTTGCTAAATGGGTTTGATGCGTGACTATGTGAACAAGTTCGCGTCACTGGTGCATGGAGCAGGCCGGCTAGTGCAGTGTGATGCGCGTGGATAGGCCAAGTGGCGTAGCAGTGCCTTGATGGTGCAGGGTCAAGTAACCCCCTGGTTCATCAGGCAGCACATATGCCACTTTGGCAAAGCGGAGCTACAATTCATGAAGGTCCTATTCTTTACGCAAACGACCATATTTGAGAGGAGTGTGTGACCTTCTCTCTTGACCCGCGTGAGGGGTCATAGTGTGCAGCACTAGGTACATGGTGCATGCACAAGCGGATGGCTGGTGGCTGAAGAGCCTTGGCATGAGGCCTTGGGCAGAGGACAGCGTGGGCTTGGTGGCTAAGAGGTGGCTCGACTTGATGGGACACGGTCAGGAGGACCTTGTGCAAGAGGTGAGCCACACACCTGGCTGGGCAGGTGTGTGCAAAATGGCTATATGTGAGTTCCAAAACATATAACTGCCTAGGCATGGGTTTATGGAATGGCCATAGGCCTTAATGTGTGTGTGTGAGTGCATGTGGGTGAGTGGGCCTTGTAACTGTCATCATGCTGGTGCATGACCTGCATGGCTAGTCAACCCCTAGAGTAATGGGGTGACTAGGTGTGTAACTGATCCCCTCCACTCAGGAGCTAGAGGGCACGGACTGAGGGAGTGGGGAAGGTGAGTGTAACAACCACCATGAGTGGTGGGTAGTTACGCCCTGCTGGCACAGAACGTGGGACATGGGCAGTCAATGCGTGTAACTGACCCATGTGGTGGGCGGCAAGTGGCCTCCATGCAACAGTCATTGGTGGTGGCATGATGGTTATGGCAGTGTGCCATTTGAAATTCGAATATATTCTTGGGGCTATATGTACCCCTTGCCCCCTTCAGAGTATGGGGACTGTGCCGGTATACATAAACCAATTGTATAGTAGAATATACTGAGCTGGTGCCCTTAGCTATAGTTTGCCTTGTGTGTGTGCCTTTATGCTTGTGTTTGTCTCCGAACTCTCTCCAGCATGGTGTGTGGGGAAGGCTGGCCTAGCCTTAGTCAAGTGTGGACTGAGGCTTGGTGCTGCACGTGGTGTAGTCAAAGGATTAACAGTTGGTATCTCTTGGAATTGACATTTCCTAGAAGATGGGTGTATGCTGTTTGGATAGTATCTGTCAGAGACCCGGAAGATGCATTTCACTGTTTGGATTGCTTGGAAGATATATCTTCAGGAAATTCAAAAATTTTCATTGCATCATTATTTTTAAAAAGATAATCATTCTCAATGTTGTGATTATTGTAGCTAAGAATCGTTTAGGTCCTTTTTAGTGATTGTCCAAGTGAGGAATAAATGACTACATTTCAAAGTTGTCGAGTTTGTCTTCTGATATCTGACAATAATAACCAAAATTCAAGGCAAAAATTGAAGATTTTTTTTCAACAAGTTCAAATATAATATTCGTACTTGCAAAAGCGAGATTCCTTCATTCTTACATTACATTTCACGAAATAATAGTATCATTTTAATTATAATCGATTATAGTAATAATAGTATCATTATAATTATTATAATAATTATAATTGTTATTATTATAATAAATATTATGATTATTATTAAATAATAATATAATATTTAATTTTTATTATTATGAAATAATGGTATAATATATTGATTATAATATTATTATAATATAATATAATATAATAGAATAGTATAATATAATATGATAATTATAATAATAATAATCATCATCCAATCCTTATCCCAATTAATTGGGGTTGGCTAATTATAATAATTCTATAATAATATAATATCTTTTATCATTATTAAGAATATTATAATATTGAAAATGTCATAATAACATAGAAATATTTCAACAGTAATATAATAAAAGTGATGAAATACTTTTTGTAGCTTTTGGTAGCCACGTTCATAGGACCACATATGCTATTATGAATGATTTCTAGAAGCTCTTTTTGCCCTAATGGAAAGTTTCTTGTTAATTTTCTTTGCACACATGATTCACATACTTTTGATAGATCTCCCTTATAATTTCGATGGATCCCATCTTTTCTTAATCTTTCCATTCTTTTAAAACTTATGTGCCCTAGTCGTATATGCGATAAGAAAACATCCACACCATTCGAAGCCGAGACATAGGCAATTTCTTCCTTTATTTCAATTGAGTAAAGGCCATTCACAAGTTGACCGGATATGATGATATCATTGTGGTTTTTCACGACAACTTTATCACCATAGAAGATGGTGATAAAACTGGCCTTAACAATTTTAGGAACCAAAACCAGCCACTTCCTCATGTCAGGAGCATAGAGTGCTTGCTTTAGGATCACGATCTTTCCATTCTTCATTTCAAGCACATAATCCTAAAACCTCGATCTTTCATTGCCACTAATAAATATGTGTTGCTCATCCGGCCCCACAGGAGTACAAGTACGGAAGCCATCCTTGGTGTATGTCATGTGAGCTATAGCTTATGAGTCAAGACAACAAGATGCTCCCTTGGGGTCGGCTAGCAATGTTTTAAAGACCACACATGCAATTTCCTTGTTGGCCTTTGGATTATTGTTGAACCAACAGTTCTTTGCTATTTGGCCAACTTTCTTGCATACATAGCAAGTCCTAGTCTGTTTTTTTTTTATTGTCTCACTCTTTATTCTTTTCTTCTCGTCTCTTCTTATTCTTATTCTTGCCCTTCCTCTTCTTAGGCTTAAAGAAGGGTTGTGTTTTTACCATATGTACCGTGTCTTTTGGAGTCGATGCTTTGCGTGCGTTCCTCTTTTCTTTCTCGCCTTTGAGCAGTATTATGAGCTCCTTCAGTTTTGGAGCCATTTGTTGGACCGAGAGTGGTGATGAAAGTCTCCCATGAATTAAGGAGAGAGTTCATCATATGAACCACTTGCATTGGTTGTAAAGGTCGCATGCCGATAGCCTCCATCTCTCGAATAAGTGCACAAAAGAGATGCACATGATCCGATATCTTCGCTCCTTTGTCCATCTTTAATTCATTGTATTTCTTCATGGCCATTGCTTGCCTCATAAGAGTTGGATCTGTGTATTCTTTCTCGAGCCTTTCGTACATGCTTATTGTAGTTTTCATTGACTCATACTCATATGCATATGAGTCAATCATTGAGCATTAAGGCTGAGAATTGACCCGATTCGGATTTGAAACTTGGATTTTGGGTCCTATTCGGATTCAGGTATGGATCCAAGATTTGGACCCAAATTTCGGATCCGAATCCTAAAGTTGGATTCGAATTGAAATTCGGATCGGATCTTGAGGCAGGTGGATCTAATCCAAATCCGACCCGGTTTTAAAATAATATTTTATTGTTCATATATTCATTATATTACATTTATAATATATATATAAATATAAAAATATATATATATATATATATAGAAGATGCTAGGGTGAGCCCACTAGCTCACTTAATAGTATAAGCCTAATGGCCCAGATTGAATCTGGGCAGATCTGATGGCCGAGAGTGTTTGAATTCTAATTTTTTTTTACAAATCTAAATCACTTGAAATTTTAGGTGAATATTCTTCTCATCAAGCCGCACCTAATAAAAATATAAAAAAAATAATCTGTAAAATTAAAAATGACCAAAATACCCTCAAAAATTTATGGGGGGTATTTTGGTCATTTTTTTCATATAAAAATGTTGTTTTAATATTTTTTGAATATTCATCTATTTTTTATCAACACACATCTAAAATTTCGAGTGATTTGGATTTGTAGAAAAAAAATTAAAATTCAAACACTATCGGGCATTCGTGATTGTTAGATCGGTCCAGATTCAATTTGGGCCATTGGGCTCATTTTTTCTTGTGAGTCCATTGGCTCACAGAAGCCTTTTCCATATATATATATATATATATATATATATATAATACTTTTATAATTTAATACCTTATCCCTGCTGTTCTTTTAACTTTGTAGAACTAATCCCCACCTTTGCATTTGAGAACCCATAATCTCCTCTCATATTCTCTCTCTCACTATCGAAATCAAAATTAGGGGTTCTAAGACTGTAAACCCATCTCTCTAGAAATTGCTATGTTCCTCTCTTTAAAACTAGCCTCCCTCTCTCTCTCGACATTGTTCTCTCTAGGAGTAGTCTCTCTCTCTAATGGACGGGGGTGGGCCTAGAAGGTTAAAAAGCTGCAGCAGTTGCTCTCTGCTTTTGTAGAAAAGGCCTAGATGCCATCAGACGTGCTGGTGGTGGGTTTGGATTTGCAGAGATGTAGATATGGGGGAAATGGGTGAAGAGGTAGAGAAAGAAACAAATTTCAAGAGAGGAAAAGAAAGAGGAGGTGGGGCACAAGATTTCACTAGAAAAGAGAGAGCTGGGGGCTGGTGTTTGTTTTGTCGAAGTCCTCAGCCTGTGTGATTTAGATTTGTAACAAGTGAGCGAAAATGGCTGTGAGTCTCACCCCCACTTGCATTCATTGTAGGAAAGGGTTGTGGATTAAGAAAGAAGCCTAGATTCTCAATCTTTTATATATGAGATTTTTGGACCCTCCCTCTCTCTCTCTCTCTCTCTCTCTCTCTCTCTCTCTTCTCTCTCTCTCCTCGATTTTGGTTGTTTTATAGGAAGATCTTAGGACGTCAGTTCAATTTCTTTTTGTTATAAGTTCGAGGGATATTTCATGGTGATCTAAGAAGCGATGCTTGCAGTTTTTTATTCATTTCTCAAGTTGGATCCTAGATTGTAACGACTGCGTATTTGATCCATTCTTAGCCCTCAATCCTCGGCTGTAATAGTGAGTGAGTCGATTTTCATTTGTTCATGTGATTCAATCTAGAGAGAGAAAGAGAGAGAGATTTGGGTTGATCAGAAGAAGAGAGAATCTTGAGGTGGGTTTATATTTCTAAATGTTATATAATAGTAGGGAGAGAAATCCTAAAGCGATTGAATCTAGTGGTATTAGAGAAAAATATTAAAGACAGTAAGAAACCTAATCCGGATCCGGATCCTAGATTTGGATCCGGATCCAAATATTTAAGATCTGATCGGATCTTGATCTGGATCCAATGTAACTATTCAGATTCGGATTCAGATCTGAGTGGATCTGAACCCGATCCGAAAAAATCTCACCCCTATTGAGCATAGTAGGATATGCTTAGCATGCATATCTCTACGTTTCCAAGAAGCATATGCATCTTTTGTTTCTTATCTTGAATTGCTTCTTGGATGGCGATGGCGATCCTTGGATAGTACTCCATCCAAACCCTCCTCAAGAAGCACATACCCTATCTTGCACTTCCATGAGGAGTAGTTCAATCCTTCGAACTTTTTGGTTTTTAGGATCTCAAAGATGACGGTGTGGGCAGCCATATTTCTTTTCCCAAAGGCTCAATATAATACTTAAAGAAAGAAAGAAAAAAATCCTATGGGCAGCAAGAAACCCTTGCTCTGATACCAATGAAAGTAGGACCCTGTGATCTAGCACAGTATATATAATTTATAATTTTTATTTTTTACACCGACTATACCATTTACAATGGTCTAATTACAATAAATTCAACTCAAAAGAAAAGAATAAATAAATAAATCGGTTCTCACTTGCTACCTCTAATTACAACTTTCTTTTCTTAAAGGACAAAAGATAATATAAAGCTATGGGAAAAAGAAATTATAAGAAATATATGGACTGCAAAAATATAAAATAAAGATGGCGGAAGATTATCTCAACCGGACTTAGAACACCCCACACCAGGTCTCCTTCCTCTAATGTCGCATGGGATCAATGAACTTTTTCGGATCTTCTAAATGTGGGAAAGCTCTAGCTAAACCCCTTCACATTGTATGAGAGCAAGAAACTATATGGGTCAAGCCTAAGCCTCAATGTCTTAGGCAATATTTCATGAGTGGGGCGTGCCTACCTTTTTGGTCCCTTATGGGGGGCATGCCCCTTATCTCTCTAATTAGAGAGATCAGACCTTGGAGAGACAGAAGAATATCCCTAGAGAACATAGAGAGAGAGAATAATTGTGTAGAGAATGAGAGGTGAGGAGACCTCTATTTATAGTCTTTTTAAAGGGAAAGGTTTTCCTTGGAGATAACAATTCTATGGGTTGATCTAGTCCTATAGATCTTAGGAGACCTATAGGGTGAGAGATCTGAGTCATTCATTCTTTAGATTAGCCATCATGATTCAGAGGATGATGGAAGACCTTCAGTTTTTTAAACCCTTATCCCATCAAATAAAAGATAAGTAAAATATCATCTCTTTACTTAATTATAATTCTTTTAGGAGTTGAACTCCTTAAAGCATCTCTCTCTTAGAAATCCTAATCTCTTTAAGACACACAGAGCATATCGTGTTTTTTCAATTGACTTAGTCTACAAGTTTAACAACTGAAAACATATATCTTCAAAACATGATAAAAGAGGACTTCCCTCTTTAAGTGGGGCGTGCCACCTATGTAACCGTGGGTGGGCCCCCCCACGCAAATCCAAAAGAGATAATGGGGGGCCCCCATGGGCCCGTCATGCATATTTGATATTGTTTAAAAAATATATTTCAATTTTTTAATTCTATACATTCATTTTGTAAAACTAAAATATCCAAATATATAAAAACCAAATAATTGTGACAGAAATTAGATCCTTTGTGTTTTGAAATTAATAATTCTAAAGCACTTCATCTTCTACTGTGGATTATAATCCACACTTGCTTTCTCAAATTGACCCAGTAGTTCTCATGACCCACGTACCGCTGCAGGGGTTCATGATTGAGCTACCAAAGTCAGCCAATAGGCAAGGCGACATAATCCCAGTCTATGGATAACAGTTCCCCCCTAGAGACGAACCCGTGGTCAGCAAGACCAGCTCTATAGTACATAGGGGTAATCTCTTGCACATATGCATGCTGCACCCTCAATAGTATCTTGCTTGGTCGCTACGGCTATCATACGCACATGCTGTGTGATGATTCAGTGATGAGGCTTTGGCCCTGGTCTCTAGAGGCCAACCATCACACACCAGTGTCACATAGTCCCTTGACTCACTCCCTTGGGAAACTCCGACCTCATCAAGGGATAACCTATAAACCCTCATCGGTTTTATTCCATGCCTAGGTAATTGAGGTTTTCCAACTCGACTGGCCTAGCACGTCAAGCTTAGTCTAAGTATCAAGAATTAGCATTTGCCTATCATGGTCCACAAAGGACCACACTCCCACTAAGCTTATGTTCCACTATATTAAATGTTTGATCACAAGCTCTTATAAGGCCTTTAATGGCCACAGAAACCCAACATGCTAGCTCCCCATGTGCTAGGGAGTCTGCCTGGAATTCCCTATTGGATTTTTAGTTTTGTATTTAATTATGGAGGAAAGTTCTCATAAGGCCTTTAATGGCTACAGAAACCCAACACTCTAGCTCCCCATATGCCAGGGAGTTTGCCTGGAATTCCCTATTGGCTTTTTAGTTTGTATTTAATTATGGAGGAAAGTTCCTTTTGCCTATGACGTTGATTGTATTCATGCTTTGTTACTGACACTGTTGATCTTCTGATCTACTAGAAAGTGTTGACATACTGGACTGACCATACTCCACTCTCAGCTTTATATTTTGCCTGAGATGGCAACTGTCTTTGCTTGTTGAGAGGCTCTGCTTTTTATTTAATAAGACTTTGGATCCAAGGATTAATCATAAGGATCTGAAATTTCTCTACATTGCTTGTCTCTCCTTCATTTGTATGTTTTCTGTTTTCAAAGACTGTCATGCTACAGCCAACCCACAGTAATACTAGAAATTTACAATACTCTTGTGGTTCTATTTTTAGGTGCATGAAGAGAGACACCTGAAGACATAGGGTGGCATCGTTGACTACTGACCTTTTAGAGGTCTCACAGGACACTCTCTGTGTTGTTTCCTTTTAAGCTTTTTGAATAAATGCAGAAGCTTACCACCAATAACTCAGACCTATGCTCTGGCCATCCTACATCTCCTTATACTGCTAAGAGTTCATCATGGTGGAACTCATCTGGAATACAAGTTCCTAAGGGGAAAAGGTGCATGACTTTGAACCTGGAAATGGATTCTTCACTTTCCCATCCTGGTTCTCTGAAGCACCTAGAAACCAGTTTACCTGAACAAGATTCATGTTCATCTCAATCTACTGGTCAATCTGAGGAAGCTGCTGGTGTGATTGGAGGGAGCGGTGGATTTCAAGGATCTTCAGCGCAACCTGGTATGCTTGAATAACTTGACACATGTAACTGAAGTAAAAAAAGCGTAAAACTTGTTGTTTCTTATCTATTTGTTCATCCTTTTTCTTTTTGTTTGTTTGTTTTGGTAGAAAAGGATGGGGGTTTAAGTCACTCCAGCATGGATTATTCAATTTAATTTTTGTAGTCGATGGATCTGGAGCACCTTGATGTTCTTAGTCATATCCCATCTCTTATTGGACTGATTTCCAAATCATCTAGAAATATAAATATGGCTGTTGATGAGCATATTGGTGTAGAAGCAGTTTGAGTTGTAGCTCGTACATGTCGAGTAGATTTTGGAAGGATTAATTCGAAAGAAAGTGGTCCTGGGAGGATTTTTTCTGTTCCTCAGTATTTTGGATTATATGCCAAGGATACATGGCCTTTTTGAGAGGAGCAATTGCATTTCTTCTCGCTTTTATCTACTACTATTTTACCATTATTTTGTGCAATATCTTTGGTGAAAAGATATGATTGTTGTTTACATTTATTGTCAAGTTTTTCTTCAATTATTGTGTCCTGATGGTTGTACGTGGAAAGAATGGGTTTTGTCCTTTTGGTAGGCAGAAAGGAACCTATTATGCTCCAAGTTTCAGATGTATTTTTCTGTTTCTGTTTTTCCTGAATATTCTTTTGGATGATCTTTATGGATATCTTTGCCTTTGAGCAGGTTATAACTAACATTTGATGTTCCTAGTTAGTAGGTATGTCAAATTTCAAAATGTTACATAGTTTTTTTCGTTTAAGCGAACAGATTGTTATTTAAGAGATATCTATTAATAAAATATATTTCTCCTGATGATTGACTTTAGACAGAAGGAAAATGTCAGTTTGGTACGTAAAAGAAACTTAAGATGCTACAAGTCTCAATTGTATTATTTTCTTTATTAATGGATTGTGCTTTTGGGGATTGTCTTGGATACTCTTTGCCATAGAGTGGTTCCAAATATGTGCTTTTAAGGAATTGGTGTATATCTTTTTTCTTTCAGTTTTTCTCCCTTTTCAACACTTGTTTGATGTTCTGAAGTTGTTTTATATGTCAAAATTTTGAAATGCTTCTTTGACATTTTGTGCTGATTGAGGGAGTGCTGACGTGTCTCAACTTTCCATGGAGAAGTACTTGGAATGTATGAAATATGGGGTGCGCCACCGCCTTTCCTTTTAAAAAAATTTAAAATATTAAAAAAAAAATTGTGCTGATTGTAAGATAGATCGAGACAACATAATTCTACTGCTCTGTTTTTCTTGCTCCCTGAATATTTTGGGGTTGTCAATTCCAACGTTTTCAGTAGATGATGAAACTGGTAGAAAAGGACTTCAAACTTTTATGAAAGCTGGTCTACCCGCCGGGCCAACTGAGTACTTTTCTCCTCTTCCACAGATGGAGTATGGCCACTCATTTGTAAGTCGAAGTGATTAAGTAGGAATATCAACTTACCTACATTGTTACTTGTATGTCATATGTATTACTCATGTGAATGTTTATCTGTTTGTTCTTAGACGCATGTGCCATGTCCCTATATGGCAGCATCTTACTTTGGTGGTGCGCTGGCTCCTTATGGCTCTCAGACTATGGTAAATTTCTTTTCGTCTGCCAATATCCTCTTGATGCGGTTTTCTTGTGATTTTGTATATAGGGTTTGTAATCTATGGTAGCATTTGGGTTTCAAATAGTTTGCTAGCACCTCCCGAGCTGTCCTATTTCAACAGTTGACGAGTGGGGTGTGTCATTCCTTCCCTCAAGGCTCAAAGCTTGTCAAATTATCGCTTTATTACATTGCATATTTGGTTGCTTGAAGATTAAATTATGTAATTCTTGATCTTGTGCTCTTGCATTACTTGTATGATCAGCTTACCTCACAAACACTAGGGTTGCAACAAACACGCATGCTACTGCCTTTGGATTGGACAGAAGAACCCGTTTATGTAAATGCAAAACAGTATCATGCCATCCTTAGACGGCGACAATCTCGGGCTAAGCTTGAGGCCCAGAACAAGCTTGTCAAGTCCCGGAAGGTACTCACTTTCCTCCCCTTACTATTATCTTTTTGAATCTTGCCTCCCTTTACCATCCAGAATGTTATTTTAATATAAACACGGTAAATTTCTAAGAATGAACTTAACAGATAAGTGCAAATAAAGTATACGAGAATAAAAGGCTGCCTATAGATAGAGAGAGAGAGAGAGAGAGAGAGACTTATCAACGTCTTCACTAAATTATCCTCTCCCCTCAACAGCCTTACCTCCATGAATCACGCCACCTCCATGCAATGAAGCGAGTACGTGGCCGTGGTGGTCGTTTCGTTAACACCAAGAACAATAATAAGTCTGAAGAAGCCAACATTTCTTCAGGGGCAGCTTCACTCCAAGCTGGAAGCTCCGCTTCCTCCGAGGTTTTGCAGCCTGAAAATGCAAATATAGGCCATGGAATCTCAGAAGTGAGCAGTTCATTGGTGGCCTACTTGCCTGAATCAGGTAACGGTCATGATAGCTTTGGTGAATTTTTCAGGCACTCTAATTTCAGGCTTTCTGTTTATGGGTCGGATTCAAAACAAAATTCGGCATGAGAATTGGGTGAGGATTCCGGCAAGAAGTGGCTGGAAACTGGCAATTCATCCTTGGCTGGTTGGTGTCATGTATTTTGTGTAACCCATCAAATGTGCTTTGGTTTTGGGTTGGAAAGGGCAAGTTAAGGTGGCTGGAACGGTTTGTTGGCGGGTTTTTTTTGCTTTCCCTGTGGATGATATTTATGGGATTTGCCACTCCATTTTGTCTGGGGCAACGCGGAAGCTGGTTTGGGCAGGTTTGTGGCCATGATCAGGGTATGTTGTGGGATTTTCTTAGATTTGGTTAGTAGATCAGAATATGTATAGATTTGAATTGAACTTCGAAAGCTGGATGGTTCTGCTTAATGCTCTCTCTCTCATTCTCTCTCTCTCTAACAAGTGTTTCTACCTTTTTGCTCTCTCTCTAACAAGTGTTTCTTTATGTTTGTCACCTTTCTTTGTTCTTTTAACTTGGTTTCTTTGATGGGTTGCTAGTTCTCCATGGAAACGAAAGAGGTTGTTTCTGGTGTTTTTTGTTGGCATGCTGGATCCTACAAGTTTCAGTAAGAGAAATTCAGATTTGGTTTTCCTTTGTCATTGGCCTAGAATTTTATTGAAATCGAGTGACTATTTTGATTGAGTGACTTCCTATACATTCCCAAGAGTTCAAACTCAACTTAGTAGGGTTCAGAGAGTAATGATTAAGGTTCATTACGCGAACTCTAACTCATTTTGTTACCAAAGGACAGTTGGACCCTCTCAGTTTCCCGAACCTCCTCTCTCACGCCTCACATGCGAGTAAGACGTGTGTGTGGCATGGACATAATAAATTGAAAGGTTAAGATGCAGAATTTTATTCATTTGTATGATTCTAAGTGTCCATGAATTGAATAAGGAAGCTGGGCTTCCTTCCACAAATGCAGATTTAGACAAGAATAAGAAAAAGAGCAAAATTAAGAGGGCCTGCTATTACTGAAGGCCATAGACAAGTAGTGCACCCACCCCAGCAATGCCCGCAACGAGGCCCACAATAACTCCAATGGGAGGCAGCCCACCTCCAATTGGCTTTCCTCTGTTCACATCATAGCCAGCAAACCGCTTCTTCGGTGCTCGGCATTGCGGGCACGCATATGTATCCGGCTGCAAAAAAGAGAAACAAAGGAAAAATTAGAAGACTAAACCTTGTGGGGTTATGAGAATCCCAAACAAAATATTAGTGTGAAGCTATGGAAATTAAGATAAATTTTGCAGCAAAACTTTGAATATTGAATTATGTATGTGTGACTTGGGGCGGATTTGTGGGTATCAAGTACTAGTCTATTTGGTTCTGAAGTATGCTATAGTGGTGTATGGTATGTCGCACAACCCAGGGTTAGCATGTGTTTCTGGTGATAAATGGTGGAGACCAACCATAGTGCAAAAATCATGGATGTTCACATAGATATGGTTAATCTCTACTGTTCATGATTGAGAAAGGATGGAAGCAGTCCCCTTTAGAGTTAACCATATGCCATATAATACGATACTCTCAGTCAATTTTAAAAACAAAAAAAGGATTACTGACCTGTTCCTCGAAAGGTTTCTGTAGAGTGTAAATGTACCCGCAGTCCAGGCAAATATGAGTAGCCCGTGCCTGCAAATTGACAATGAAAGCTTAAGAAAATCCACGAACGCTTATTCCACTTTTAAATTAAAACACAGGTTTGACAATGCTTTGCTAGATTTTGAAATAAAAAATAAATAAATATTAACATAAAAAAATCGGCAAAAAAGTACCTTTTGAGCCTCTGTGAGGGTCCGCCCAAACTGAGGAGGAGCTGGGCGCTTTGGCAATCTCTTCACATCTACTTCAACACCTCTTTGCCATGTGCCCCCCCCCCCCAAAAAAAGGAAGAAAATAAAGAAATAAGGTTGTACATTATGCAAAAATAAAGAAATAAGGTTGCACATTATACAAAGGAACAGAGGTATTTATGGTGTCCACAATAATGTCCACAAAAAGGTAAAAATAATTAAGATTTTCCTCTGTTGCAATCAATTTTGGGTAGAGATATCTCAGTCAATTTGTTGGGGCTAAGATGGAAATGTATGATAACCCCTAGTTGAGCTCTTACCTGGTTTACTGTTACTAACACCAAGGCTTATTCAAGGGGTTGATGGATGGTGAAGATCACCCTTCACATGCAGTTTGCATGTAAGGCTTCACCTATATTACATTGTAGACTATCCATAATTTAGAGGTTTTAGTATTGGGAAAGGTTTCTATATTTCCCTTACTGTATAAAAGGTATATACTGCCCCCATCTAGCCGATCAATTTAGATCAAGCGAGCCACTGTTTGATCTAGATCCAATGCCTCAGAATATTTTATTTTTTATTTTTCTATAAACTATATGAAAATGAAAGTTACTACATGGCATCATCTCAATGGGGTGCACCTAAAAAAAATATCAAAAAATATTTTCAACAAAAATACCTCTGAAACTTTCAGGGGCATTTTGGTCATTGTATTTTATTGGGAATATTTTTTTATATTTTTTACAAGTGAGAGTTTAATATTTTGGGTGTCAAAATGTTTTGTAGAAAAAAGTTAAACATAAAATAGTACAGAGGCATGACATTGTGCTTGGGGTCATGTCAGCCATCCATTTAGAATGGAGTCAATGGACCTTTGGATAGAGGGAAGTTTATAAGTTTTATACAGTAGGGGAAGTATAGAAGCTTGCCTTTTTAGTATATTGCATTAAACTTAAAAGAAGATTCTTGGTTCTCTGATAGTTATACCCCAATATATAACAAATTCCTTGCTATGTGCAGGCAGTTTGGTTTGCATGCGGAACAATGTGGAGCTTTAGACTTCGGACCCTTTAACATTGTGGAAATTATTGCAAGAGAGCCCTTTCATTTCCTACAGTTTTTTTGCATCACCTCGGCCATCAGATGTCAACTATGAATTGTCCTCCGCTCAAAGTCACAGACATTGTGGGGAGGAGTGGTACAATCACCACTGTCCTTGTTGACATCATCTGATTGCTTGATTGATGATAAAAAACTATAGGAAACAAAAATGTACGTAACGTTTGCAACCCCTAATATTATTTAGGCAGGTTAATTTGATATTTTATGAGGAACACAATTCAAGGTTCAAACCACCAGTAACAATGAAACTACCCTTTGTTTGGAACCTACCTGCTCACTACGAAGTAAACCGAGTCAGTCTTGGCTTGAATGGCAGTTTTGGTAAAACCCAACTTATCAGCTGGCCAAAGTTCATCCCCGAAGAAGCTGCTTGTGTACAGTACTTGGTCACCAACTTTTAAACCAGATTTTGCTGCATTCCCACCTTTTTCAATCCCCTAAAATGAAGAAAACAAGCCAATTTATACTTTTGCTTAAATAAAGAAATTATGCTAGTTGTAGCTACTAGGAGAAGCATAACTCAATTGGGAGGCACTTCTTCTTGTAACCTTGAGGTTGTGTTCAATGAACTCATCTCACAATCAAGACAAAGGAAACTCCATGTTGCTAAGTGCTAATAAAACCAAGTGTCAAATTTTAATTTTGATAATATGTTTTCTAGTATTATTAGTGGGAAATTTTTGAATTAGATATGAATATAAATTTTAGTCAATAATTTATAGAAACTATGAGCATAAATTTACATAAATTTATGGAAATTGACCCTTTTATCTGTAAATAACCAAGCGTAGGGACATATGTGATTCAAGCCGTGCAGCACGTTAAAGAAAGAGAAAGTTTTGGACAGGGTATCTATTGCAGGGGACTATAAAGTGGGAGTCCAGGGTAGCCTCCCTTCAGACACAGTCCAATCTCTATCCTTCCTATAATAAATACTGGTAATTAAAGTGGAAATATGTAACATGAAATCCAATCGGAAAAAGAAACTATCTGATAAATACTATATCCAATGTATATACAAATAACTAGGGATTCTCTCCTAATAACTTCAAGGTAAATCTAATCCGAGAATCCTAAATTTTATGGAGTTTGTTTTTGTGAACAAGAAAGCATTTTTATAGGTGTTTACCATCTTGAGAATGTAATTATAATTCGCAAGTATTGAAGGAAATGGCCAATATGAAAACAAGAAAACAAAACATTATGCTGCATGCAGACTCGACCATTTGTTATCGGCAATGGCTGGCCAAGATGGTCGTCACTCATCTAACTGAGCAGATATAGACATAACTGGCCAAGATGGTCCTCACTCAAATTTCCACTGATGAACAAACCCCAAATAAACAAATTTAATAAGTATCACAATTAGCAAATGAACAAATGTAATAAGCAACCAAATATATCTGAACAATTGAAAAGGAAGTAGCTGAATTAAAGACAGACACAGAAAAATAGCAACCCACAAAACTAAAAAATTATAGAAAAGCTTACTGCGATGACAACTCCACCACCTGGTTTCTGGCCTAATGTGAGGCCCAAAGGCTTGTCCACCTCTACTTCTATGCTCTTTGAAGCACCAGCTGTTTTTGCACTGATTTCAAGGCTTTTATACACCCTCCCCTTTGAAAGCCTCTTTAACTGATTGTTGGGAAAACCACTTTTGGCTTCTAACAATGGCAATCCATAGAAGGTGGTTTTCTATTCAAAATTGAAGCCAGAATCCGTTATTTCATCAAATTTCCTAACAATATCTGTGGTTTCATGTGCAATTTGAAAAAACAATCGGTGGGTATTTATCCTTCTTTCTTGGAATATGTTGCAACAATGTCAATCAAAAGAAAAAAAACGTGTGGAACTTTAGATGGGTTTATTCACATTTTGCTCTTTTTGGGTTATTTGGTACCTGGTTTTGTGCTGAACTGATAGGAAGTATTGAGAGTGGTTTTGAAGAATGTTGGGTGGTTTTGAGTGGCTGCCTTGAGATTGGGTAGGTTGAAGTTGCAGAGGCCCCTGCAACAGCTGACATTTTTTGCGGTCTTTTTTCACTCACATAGCCAAGGAAAAGCCCAACACAGGATAGGCTTTTCCTATAGGATAAGAGATCCACAGTGGATAATGAAAAAGAACAGGGACCACAAATATTCATTGACATGCATTTTTTTTACTTGGTTTGCTCAATTTCTCACTCGTGGCCAGGCTTACACTTCTATTATTCCATTGGACAAAATTAGGGCTGGCAATGGGCCGGGCGGGTCGGCCCTAAAGAAGTAGGACTTGGGCCACAAATTGTGGCTTCAGGGCCGAGCTAAGGCCAGTCCTAGCTGGGCTCAGCCCGACCCAACCTGGCCTTTCCCTCTTTTCTTTTCTTGTTCTATTTTTTATTTTTTCATCATTTTTTTTGGCAGGCCTGACCCTCCTAAGCCCAAAAAAGCTAGCGCTGGGCTTGGGCCTGGCGAAGGGCTAGTGCCAGCCCGTTGCCAACCGTAGATAAAATAGCTACTAGGGGAGAATTTTTTGGGTGGGAAATTTCTTATCCACTTGAGAGTCGCCCCTTGATCATCTTTAAAATAAAAAGTTTGGACCTTGAGTTTTATAACTTTAAACATTCACTTTTAGTATGTGATTCTTTTTAGTGTCACAAATATGGTATTTGGATGGTTCTAAGTAGTTGTGACCACGTTGTATCAAAAGCAAATGGTCTCATTGTATATAATCCATATTAATATATTCGGGATAATATTATCTTATTCATTATTTGATACGTATTTTGTAATTTTTATATTATTAAAATATTTCACTTTCACTTTTAATTATTTCTCTATATTTTTAGTTACCAATAACATGTAATTTCAACAAATTACTTTAAATAAAATAACAATTATTTTTTAAAACTAAACTTAGATGTAAAATTACATATAAATTTATCTCAAATAACCTTATGATGGACACAACTAGATACATACATCTCATCATCAAGATTAACTTTATTGGAACAGTGAATTATCAACGATAGTGAATGCTTCCTAACAGACCCATAATAAATACATTTTTTTCGGATACATGAATGCTATTCCTCCATTGATCTCTATAAAGGGTTTAAAAAACAAAGTCATTTTTTGAATACTATTAGGTCTTGATCTTAGAAAAAGAGCCCGGGCTTCATTCGTTAGCGCTTGACGATTTGCAACGTTAGGTCTTAAACTCAATTCCTACCAAGGGTAGAGGCCCTCTCCCCCACTGACTCACCCAAAAATTAGGTCTTGATCTTTTGATATGTTTTTTTAAGGTAACATATGTGCCCAACAGTGCAAACAATGGCAGAGTCACAATATTTGTGCATGCATGACAAACACTAGCAATACCTAGTTCTTTTTTTTTCTTTTGGAAGTTCAAGAAGACGGGGAAGGCGACCTCCCAGAGACTTAACAAAGCTAAAAAATATATTATAAATTCTTGATTTTGCTTTATAAAGCCAAACATAGTTAAAATATATTATAAAACTTTAACTTTACATTAAAAATTATAAACATAGCCAAACATTTGGTATTCTCAAATCTGCCTTATAAATTGCAGAAAAGCCAAACGTAGTAAAAAAAAAAATTATAAACTTTCAGATTTACATTATATATTAAAAATATAGCAAAATATATATTATAATCTAAAACATGGAAAAACCTAAAAAAAATTAAAAACAAAAAGCTACCCATGAAATTTCACATAAACGTAAAGCCAAACTTTAAAAAGAAAATTGTTTGGTGGGCTGGACCGCATTTTTACATATACGGTCTAGACAGTGTAAAGCATCCATCTAAAAATGGATGCAAGTAGGTGTTTCATCTAAAAACAATAGAAAACTAATGGTCC
>NW_006499913.1:3387178-3424350 GCF_000471905.2 Amborella trichopoda | reverse complement strand
CCGCATAGAAACCGGGTCCACTTTAAAAAAAATAAAAAAATGGTAAGAAAAAACATAACATAAAACAATACTTGTAAAAAGTATAAAACCTTAAAAATAAAAAATGAAATTCATTAGCATTTTGAAAACCAACCAAAGTAGGCTTGAATCAGTTAGTTTCAGTGGCCAAAAGCTCTCTTCTGCAACTACTTTAATATACAAAAAGTTTTGAATCAAATGCCTTTCGAATTCACAAGAATACATTGAATTCAAATTCGATCCTTTAAAAAAATTGATTTTAAGTTAAAAAGTAGTTTTTGAGGCATACATATAGTTCTCTAGGGTTTTGAGACCAAAATACTCCAAATACTATTTCTACTTCTATAGGGAGAAAATTACATTTGCCCTTTTATCGAGGGCAAATTTTGCACTCGCCAAAAGGGCTTTGGGTGCTTTGGGAGACTAGTCGTCCTCCAGGGTCAACCCAGTGCAGGGAGATGAGACCTCCCAGCTGCGTGGATGGCCCGCCCAACTGGGCAGCACCCAAGCTACTGGGGAGCCAACATAATATATTGTTAGAATTCTTGACTATTTCATAAAATCCATAAAAAAAAATTTTCAGTTGAAAAACAAGTGTCCTTTTCTATAAGGAAAAAGTTTATATACGAATGATACCTTATAATATAGAACTACGGATGTCCCTCAAAAATCCTTTTCCAACTACGGATGCCCCTAAAAAAATCCATTGGAAAAGGTGGTTTTAATATTGAAAAACCCTTTGATTGATCATCTTGACTTCGTGATGTTTGACTTTGAAAATAAAAATATTTTAAGTCTAAAAAATAGTGCATTTTACAACATATTATCTACACTGTCCATTTTCAAGATTTTCATATGTTTATAGATCTACTTGATTTTAACAATTTTTTAAATTTAAAATTTTATAATTAGATATAAAATAGTTTTTGAGTTAATCCTAAGAACATTTTACATCAAAATTATATACTATGATAAAATTTGAAGGTGCACTTTACCTCTACACCTACGGATGCATCCGTATACCAACTGCACCCTTTTCTATAAAGGACTTGGTAGTATTTCCTGAAATTTGAATAAAAATGAGCCAAAAATGATTGGAAATTCTATAGTTCTAGAATGATATTTGCCAAAGCATGTCCGAGATACACTCCCTCGGCTAAACCCCTAATTTAGAGTATTTTCAGGGTGCAAAATTGTGGCAATGTGACTTCCTCAATCTAACGACCATCTCAAAAAGTGGAAAAAACTTCTGTACACCCTATTTATGTGCTTGAAAAGAATGGCACCCTAAAAATGAACAGAGACTGCCCAATTTTGAATGGTTTTGGGAGCAAATCCGTTTACTTTAACGCATCCATTTGATGTTTCTAAAGTGGATTCCAAAACTTCGCATAGTAATAATCCTCTAAAGCACATCCTTTGTGAGTAAATGTACAGTATGCTCCCATAGGAGAATGCTATATGTGCTCATGGTATTGTAAAAAAAAAAAAAAGTTATCTGAATAGCAATTTTTAATTCCTCAGGTGAAACTAATTACTTCAACCTTGGGGTGAAAAGCCTGAAATTCAGTATGGAATTTCAAAGAAGGCATTGAGTTTAAAATACAAGAAAATGTGAAAAGCAAATATTACCTTGTCTAAATTGGGTCCAAGTTGACAAACAAGGCTCAAGGTCTGAGATTTCAACAACTAGGAGACAAATAAGAAATTATGCAATAATCGGCAAATAAAAGAAGAAAATGAGGAAGAAATACGAAACCACTTCAATTATATCTGCACTGAGATTCGAGTTGAATAAACAGCTGTGATGCTAATTCATATATGTATTTTACCATACACATAGGAAATACAAAAGGTATAAAAGCTAAAATTTTGAACAAATTTTCCTCTAAAAGACAACAAATAAGAAAATAAAAAAGAAAACTATAGGAAGAAACATGTGCCTCTATGAATATCTTTTATAGATCTGGAGATCCAATGACCCCTGGTTCACATTCAGATCCAAACTTCCAGCTGCTGTTTTCTGGTAATCAGACCCAACCTTGCTCTCTTCTTCTACTCCTTCCTGCTCACATACATATTGGAGATAAGATATTTCGGTTTTATGCTCCAAAAAAATTATGCTTAAGTAAGTAACTTTTTGCAAATTCATTATGGTTCCTCTAATTATCTATTTAAGAAGCTTTAGGAAAGGATAAGTTGATCACGATAGTGCACCTTACATCTGAGGCTCTGCTGGGCTTTCTCTAAGATTGCTTGCAAATACTTTCCTTGGGCCTCGATCCTCATCTGTAATTTCTTTTGCACCTGATTTGAGAAACGCCAAAGGACAAGGGAAAATGAGAGGAAAGGATTGGGGACAGAAAAACTTTTAATTCTAGCTTTGAACCGGTTACTACCAGGAGGAAGATGTAATTCACATGCAGTTGTCACTTAAACTGTCACTCTTATGTTATTTTAATAGTAATGATGATGATGGAGGTAGTGCCGATGGTGGAGTGATTTGATAATAGCATTACTCTGATAGAGGACCAAGATGCAATTTGTACAGACATGGGCTTAGGTTTACAAAATGGATATGGGTTTTGATGCCAGCACAACAACAAACTCCTCACTGTACATCAGGCAAGCAAATAAATCATTTGCAAGCTCTCCAACTAGTTGAAAGAGATGGTGGTTGCACACCATGGCACACATGATATGTGGCATACCAACGAATGCTATCTTATAGCATGCATGCCAATCCCAAACAATGTTACTAACAATAATAGTTCCATCACAATATTGTGATTGAAGATTTGCAGAAAAATAAAATTAGAATGAGAAGCTTGGTTATTTTTCAAATTGTTCATTAACTGTAGAAATCTTTATTTCATGAAAAATCTAGGGGTTACTAATGATTCTGAGGAAAAATTACCTCTAGCTGCTCTTGGAGCTTTCTCTGTACTTCTATCTGATAACGAATAGCCTGTGCAATCTGGATTTCCCTGTTTTAGCACAAAACCTATGCGTCATTACTCATTCAATCAGCATTGATTAAATCAGTTCATGACTCAGTTAGCAAAGAATGGTGATTCTTAAACTCATTTTTCTTTTTTCAATCAATAAACAAAAATTGTTGAAAGAAAGTTCATTCTCTTCCAAAGATGAAATGTGGAAAATAATGTGAAACAGCAAGAAAATCAGCAATCTGTCAACAGATTGTGATCCCAGTGTTGGCAATCACTACTGGCACACATACACACTCTCTCTCACATGGAGGGCGGAGCAGCATTATTCCCTCCTGCTCCCTCTTTCCTTCTTCATGTGGGTAAGCTGGAAATTCAACCCAAAATCATATAGATGAAAGCCACGATAAGACGCCGAAGTACAAACCCCATTGATACTTAAATCAGTGAAGATGAATACCCACATAAAGGAAGCTCAAAGGATTTGACGACTGAAACCACACAAAAAGGACACTGGTTTGAAGTTTAACCATGAAATGGGAAAAATTGGCTTTGGTAGTAGAACAAGAATGGCTTACCCTTGGTTGTTCTGTCGTAAGGCGCTATCAGTTGCCAGTATAGGGGGCTTTTGGCTACCTAAACTGCCTGTCTCAAAAGTTAGCAATGAAATGCATTCATCAATTATCCAAAATAGAATACACATTCACTAAACATCCATGATATGTTTATTTCAGTGTTTCACACTTGGCAAGTCTGAATTGGAAGTCTGTTCAAGGTACTCGGACCCAGCAGGGTGCAGGATCCCATCGAAAAACCTTGGAACAACCTCAGCAAGTGCCCGAGTACCACTGGTTCCTAATGTCGCTGTATTAATTTTTCATAGACTTGGCTGAATCTTTTTGAGATGCGTCAGACCGGTAGAATAGGACTCAGGACCTACGTGGTTCCATGCCCAAGTCTTAAGTTTTCAGAAGTTTTTCTTTGTCATCACCTTTTCCAATTCATTTCAATAGAATCCTCTGAACCTGCTCTTCATCTCTAGTTTTCGTTTTGCTTTTTCTTTCACTGCCTTTTCTTTGAACTACAAAATTTATTACTACTTAGCCATAGATTGTAAATTGAAAGAAATGGCATCAAACCTAGGCCTTTTCAGTACATAAAAATATCCAAGATTCCTTCATCCTCAAGGCATAGAAATTGAACTTACAAACTAATAAAAAAACTACAGAGTATTTCCGACAAAAGTTTGAATTTTGAATTTCGTTTTCATTTGCATCACCACAACCCAAAACTGAGAAATTGAATTGTACCTAAATTCTAAAATTGAGAAAATGAATTGGGCCTAAATTTTGCTGTGAATTAGAAGTTAACTAGAAGTTATTTTAAATTGTGCTGGTGGTCATAGTCATGACAGTCATATAGAAATACTGAAGGTGAGAATTAAAGCCAAAACTTGGCTAGCTTGACATTTGACGTTTTGGGACACCTAAGTTCTCACAAAAAGTGAGGAAGAAGTTAAAGGTATTCACGTGAAGCACATCTATTCACCAAAATGCAAACTAAACTTGGGAATGGAATACTTATTTTGAAATTTACTGAAACCTGTTTTATTTTTAGAATTAACAAAATTACACCATGTATTTATTTATTTTTTACCCACAAATCCCATTTTTAGAAATTATATAATATATTATACTTCTATTTTTTTTCTATAAATCGGATTTAGCTCAAATTTAGTATATTCATATTTCTCACTGTGCCACACCCATAAAAAATATTTTAGAAGTCATTTCAAATAAATAAAAGTACTAAAGTACCTTTGAATATTATAGGGTATTTTGGTTATTTATTATTTTAAATTATTTTTTAATATGTTTTTATAGATGTGTGATGGTGAAAAATATGGATATACCAAATTTGATTTTAATCCAATGAATAAAAAAGAGCTATGATTAAAATATGCCCTGTAAAGGTAGGTTTGAGTGTCAAATATGAACTACATGGACAATTTCTAAAGTGTGAAAATAAAAATGGATTTTTCTGTAACTTTTCTTCAAAAAAAAGAATCTACTGATTTTGATTTTGAAAAATTAAAAAAAAAAAAAAAGTGGGTGCGTAGTTTTAGACATTTTTGAACTTTAGAACCTGAAACTCGGGTAAAGTTTATACTGCCAAAATCTTCAAAGTTAAGTTGCTCTTACAAACACATCCAAAAGAACAGGGGAAAGCTTTCTACGTTCTTTCTACAATATAGCAGTTCTATCCTCCTCGTTATCCAATCGTCCATTTTTTAGTGGAGGGCTAAGATTGTCTCAATCACAAGGTCACATCTCTACACTATTTTATTTTTAATTTTTTTATATAAACTATTTTGACACCAAATTTTGGACGTCCATTCTTCTATTAAACTCGCACTAACGAAAAATATTAAAAAAATATTTTCAACCAAAATACCTCTAAAAGTTTCAAAGGGTATTTCGCTCGTTATATTTTATCGAAAAATTATTGTGAATATTTTTTGTAGGTGCGCACCCCAATGAGAAGATGGCACGTACCAAATTTCATATTCAGAAAAGTATTAAAAAAAACTAAAAATAAAATACTTTGAGACGTTGGATCTAAGATCAAACGGTGAGTGGCTCCCTTAATAAAAAATAGACTGGAGGATAGAACTTCTATGTTGTAGGGGGAACATATAAAGTTTTCTCATATCATAATGGAGAAAATATGAGGGTATTATAATCTTTTTATAAAAAAAAATTTAAATTATATGAGTTCACTCACCGTCCTTTCCTCCTTCAGTGCTGCTCTCTCTGCGTGGTTGCTTCCCTAATCTGTATTTCTGCCATATAAGCCCGGGTTAAGTGTGGTTAGATGCATGGAAGTGACCTGGGGGGTGGCAACGGGTCGGATCAGGTCAGGGTGTTTGAAAAAAATTATGGGACTTGGCCCCGACCAGGCTCGGACTTGGAACAGATTGGATCCAAAAATAAAAAAATATTAAAATATTATTAACATTTGGACAGCCCGAATAGTGTTCGGATCCAATATTTGAATTTTTAGACCCATACCTAGAGTTGGGTCGGGTCTGGGTCCATTGCTACCTTTAGACTCATGATGGCTCTATTGCAGAAGCCGGGGATATTTTGGGTATTTGAAAGCTGTGGGGCTCTTTGTAATATGGGTGAGTTTGTATAAGGTGCAGTAAGGTGTAATAGAGAAATTTGTTTGGGGACGTAGTTGCGGCCTTATAAACACTATAAGAGTTTCAAAATATGTTTTTATCCCCTGTTAGGGGAAAGTAAATTTTTTTAAATAGTATAAATTGAGTGGATCTATTAACACCTAAAAACTTTCGAAATAGATGATCCAAATAAGTTGTTACAATATGAATCATTTTTAAGACTTCAAATTCTCTTTTTTCATCATTTCCATACTGTTGAAGTCCTCAAATATTGAAACACCCTCTTTTAGAGGACTTTTGAGTTGCAGCTTATTTCAATAGTGTAAGGTTGCAATCTTATAAGTTTTTTCTTTATATTAAATATTGAGATTTGTTTGCAAATGTTTGGAAAAAACAATAATCACATGATCAAGGGGACAATGGACCCTAACCTAACCCGGGACTCGAGGGATGGACCGGGTCGTGGCTCCAAAAATTGGATCCAGGGGTTCAGGTCCAGGTCCCGGATCTGGATCCCATATCATTTTTTCGGGTCCGGGTCAAGGTCTGGGTATTGATCCAGTCTGTTGCCACCCCTATAACCAAGTAGAAGTAAACAAAAGACCTTTTGTTTTTTTTAAAAAAATCAGAAGTAAACAAAAGACTGAAGAGAGTTTGCCTGAGTAAAAAAAAGCAAATAAGGAATTACCTGTAAATGGCTCTTGAGGTGGTACAGAGTGAGACCTTTGAAGCCCATGACTTTCAGAACCGACTTTGGAGTGGCTTCTGAAACACACAAATTCCTTAAACATCAAATGGGTAACTTTTCCCTTTCTTTTTTTTGTCTTTTCTTTTTTCTTTTACTTTTCCTTTTGTTTAGTTTAACTTTTTTTTTTTTCTAAAAGAATATAGTTAAAAGAGGGTAAAGGAGAAACACGAATCCTAATTGAATTTATCCTAAAGCAAACACAGCAAGCGGTTTGTTCCTTTTTGGGCATGCGATCCAAATGACTTTTGATAATTTGACTTTGCTTCTTTATTATTTGTATGTTCGTGACATAAAATTGGTATTTAGCATTTTTGTATTTCTCAACAACAAAGAGGCAAAATCAAATTATCAAAGGTCCTTTTAATCGCACATCCAAAAGGTACCAAAATATTTACTGTGTTTTCTTTAGGATAAATGCAATTAGGATTCGTGTTACTCCTTTACCCTCTTTTAACTATGGCTGCGGTTTCAATAAGGTTGCAACCTTAAACAATCCATTTAAGCGCACCTTCAAATTTTATCATAACATATGATTTTGGTGTAAAATATTCTTAAGATTATCTCAAAATCTATTTTCAAATCTAATTATAAAATTTTAAACTCCAAACATGATTAAAATCAAGTAGATTTATAAACATATCAAAATCTTGAAAATGGACAGTCTAGATAATGTGTTATAAGGTGTACTATTTTTGAGACTCAAAACCTTTTTTTTTTTTTCCATAATCATACATCTCAATGTCAAGATGATCAATTAGAGGGATTTTCAAAATTAAAAGAACCTTTACCGATGGATTTTTGAGGTGCATCTGTAGTTCTACATTTTAGGGTTGCAACCTTATATATACTTTTTCCTTTAACTATATTTTTTTTTCAAAAACGCTGTGGGTTATGTAAGGCTGAGGCTTTAAACATTCAAAGGAAGGCATACCTCCAAATATTATCAGAAAATGTTATTTTAGTACTTAAATTCATTGTGATAGCTTGAAATTTCATTTTCATCTCTAATTAGAAAATTTAAAGCATTGTAAACCAAGTAGATCTATGAACACTTGAAGATCTTAAAAATCGATGGTCCAAAAAATACATTACAAGATGCACTATTTTCAATATTTGAAATATATTTTTTTCTCATGTCCATAAATCTTGAGGTCGAGATGATCGATTTCAGGATTTTTAACATGAAAACAACCTCTTCTAGTGAATTTTTGAGGTGGTCGTTAATTTAATTGTTTAGGACCTCACCCTTATATAAACTTTTTCCTATAAATAATAGAGGCAATGTGAAATTCAATAAAAAAAAAGGAAAAGTTCTCATTTCCATAAAGATTAGGGAAACTTTTGTATAAAAATGCTTTCATGGATTTTTAATATTTCAATTCCTCAATTAAAGGTAACTGTGAAAAAATATGTAGGTGAGGCAAGTCATCCCGCCGTTCATCGTGAGAACGAACGGCAGATGCCCATAGGCTAGCTGTCGAATGTAAGCATTTAAAATGTTCGTACAAGTTCACCACCTGTGACCATTTTTCGGGAACACATTCGCCTCATTTGGAAATTGAAAAAATTAAATTAAATGACGATAATACCCTCAATGGCCGTTAAATGACGATAATACCCTCGCATGGCTTTGTCCCACACCTTAACACCTGGGAAGGTGGTGCATCCTAAAGGTAGTCTCGTCAATTTTGATGGTGCTTTCTGGAAATATGTACTAGGATCACTGGTCATGAATATCTATCACCGTTTAATGGATGACTGGATAGTGAAGAGGACAATGGTGGGACCGGCCATTTTGGCCATTTACGTCCATGTTCTAGTGAGTCCAACTCCCCTTTACCGTCAATATAATGATCTGACGGTACTAAACTTGTGACCAAATACCTGGATGGCCCATCCCGAATAGTTGAGATAAGATCGATAATGATATACAACATATTTAAGTTCCTCCCATGCCTTTCCTGAAAGGAACCCCAATTCAATCCCTATGCCCCCATTCTGGTTTTTTACCCTTTTTCTCGAGAAAACATAGAGACAATGCAAGTGTGCATGTGTGTGCGTGTGCATGTACGTGTGCGGGACAAAGAAAGAAAGAAAACATACTGTCTATGTGATGTGTGTATGTATGTGTGTGTGTTAGAGAGGGAGAGAGGAGTTACTCTCGGGTCCTCCAAGCTTGGTCACTGCATCGACGAAGCACTCATGGAGGTCTGGGGTCCATCTAAGCCTCGGTTTGGGATCCCTTGATAACATTGCATCTCTCTCACTCAGATTGCCTGCGCCATTCGCACCAGACTGCTCCCCCGAGCCAGAATTAAACATTCCTCTCTGCCCATACATTTTGTCTCTCTAACCAACAAAAGCTTCAGCCTTTCAGCCCCTGAGGCTTGATTTTGAGCTCAGAAACTTATAAGGCAATGCTCTCTGCAAAGAAGCATATTCCTTCTATCTTAAGCTTAGCTTTTTATTCCTTTTTTCTCTCTTTACAATTAAACACTGTAATGTAATTCTCTGTTGCTTTTGCTGTAACTTGAGCTTTTACTTTACAACTCAATGCCCAGATTCTGATATTAGATGCTCAAAAAGCCAAGGATTCTGATTCTTTAAGATGGGTACATCCATGAAGACTGATACAAAGTGCAGGTCCACCAAGCTTTTAATTGCTCCTTCATAAATAAATGGATTAGATCTCAAGCTTTAAATTAAATTCTCCTCTCTCAATCCTTCATAAACCGCTGTTTTCTTTTCTTTTTTTTAACATGTTAACTCATAAACCACTGTTGTAAGTTGTATATGAAAAAAGAGTGCTACAAATTGTATTTATAGGAATTGAGCATTCAAGATTGAGGGCTTTAAAGGAAACTTCAACAACCAACCCCAATTTCATCATAGAAAAAACCTGGATTAAGAAACATGGTACAAAAAAGCACACTTTCCACTTAACAACAGCAATAAAATTAACAAAGAAATTTGAGATTAGAATAATCGAAAACTCAAAACTAGATACCCACCAAAACTCATAGAACCAGAAATTTTATGTCAATGAATCTCTCTACTGAAACCAAAAAGAAAAATGCCCCACTCACAACAGGGCAAAATGTTTTTCTTCTTTCTCTTTTTTGGTTTTTCCTCAGGAAACATTTTCCTTTTTGATTTCTTTCTGTTCTTTCTACATTTTCACTTTTGGGAACTTAGAGAACATGGAAATGGAACATGCACAAGTATCCCACAACACGAATAACCAGAGGATCGGATAATTTAATTTATGGAGGTTTTATACTCTTAGAATCAGAATATGGTTTCTCATCAGATATGGCACATGTTGAGAACCACTTTACCAGATCAGATTGAAGGTACAGAAACCTTAATTTTCTATTGTTAGGCATCATGGTACTAAAAGAGACCTTTTTTCTCAGTTCAGTTTCTGTTTGTAAACAAACACAAACATCAAGGAATCAAGAGAGATCACCTCTGGTTTTGAGAATTTACAATTAAGCCTTCCAATGAAGGTCTGTAATTTATGAACAAAAATAATCAAAGATCCTAATCTTGGATTATCCATGAAAATCCTAGGCTTAATGAAATTCTTTTAAATTGCCAGATCAAATAAATTACAAATGCAAATTTCCTATTGCATCGTAATTTTTCACTTAATTTCTGTAATAAAACAAAAAAATCATAATAAGGATTTGAATAAAAATAAATTGCCTTGTCCACTACTAGATCATATTTTTCTTCTTTTTTTTTTTTTCTTGTTGCTACTGCTGGATGGGATATGTCGAAGGAAAATTTCCAAAATAAATATCTCAATTTCCGATCAAAGACAGAGGTTAGTAACAAAGTAATTTTTTGTACCTGAACAGATTTTAGACAAACAAAAACTTCAATAGCCCCAGGAAAAACTGGTAATTTGATCAGAGCCAACTGCGTAAAACCTCAAAATGGAGACAGACCTTCAGAGAACCGGACAATCTATCAAAAAAAATTAACTATGTTATAAATATCTAAAAAGAAGATAAATACCATTTTTTTCAAGTTTTCAACAAAATGATCTCCAAATGAAGAGCCGAAAAAACGTGGTTCAGTACCTCATCAGATGTCTCTGTGAGAAAATCCTAAAAGGGAAATTCATAATTTCTCTCCACAAAGCCTAGCAGAAAGGATATGCACCAAATTTTCCAACAAACAAACCCAAAATATTATGACACACTTTTTCTTTTCTTTTTTTAATTGTGGTACAAAAATTAATCATTATCAGGTCAAATTTCCCACACAAAAACATGCAAACATGAACCTCAATACTAGTGATCACAAAAAAGGGGTCTTCCCAATCCATGCATTGGAGACTCAATATTTGAGAAATTTTTGTCATAAAAGAAGTGGCATATGTAAAAGAACCTCAAAGTGAAATGCAAAACCCTTGAACTAGAATGAGATGCTAAAAATGGTGATCTGGGATTTAAAAATCCAGGAAATCCGACACCATCTTTGAGAAAGCTTTTCACTTTTCAGAATTGCTCATTACCTCGTCAAAATGAAATGCTAAAAATGGAGATCTAAACTTTTAAACTTCGGAGAAAACAATTTACTGGTAAAGAACCACAAAAGTGAAAACGCTAAATCATAGAACCATAATTATTTTGCCACCAGGAAAAGTTAGATGAAAAACGGAAAAAAGAAAAACTAAAGTGGAGCTGTGAACTTCAAGATTACAAGAAAATGATTGCTTTGGAGCAAAACTTCAAAAATGATGCCAGAAGCTTCACAGAGCCTGAATATTCATAATTAAACCATAATTATGAATATTTTGGTGCAAAATACAAGAGAAAAGGAAAAGGACGTTTAAGAACAGAGAAGATTCTATTAGAAGGCGTTTCGTTCGCATAAAAACCTCAAAACAGACACTTAAATTTTTTATAACCAAAAGTTTAGGTTTCCGTGACTACTTTACAAGATTATAATCTCAAACTGGAGATTTGAACGCAACATTTAACACAGTTACAACAGGACAAAGCCCTAATATTCATATAACCAGTATTTCTTTCATAATAAGTTCAATTTTCATTAAGAAATAGCAGAAAAATGAGATATGCACTTCCATTAACTAAGAAGAAACTGCAAGTTACACCCCTGCACTTCGCCAAGCCAGAACGATAATCGAAAATTATCGAGCCGGTTATCGAGCTCTAAACTTCACAGACCTAGAATGATTCATTACCAGTTGATAAATCGCAGAGAAATCACTTTGCTTCACCAAAAAGTTACCGAAAATCGAGTAAATAACCTTGACAGAGCCACATATTCATAACAAGGCCCATTCCACAGAGAAAACGCAAAAAATGGAGATCTGGTCTTCAAGAACGCCATTATTGGGTACCAAAAAACTGTAGAAGAAGATCCAGAGATCAAATAATCAACAAAAAGCTCATGTACGTATATAGATTCTCCTGTTATAATTTTATTGTTTAAATTATTTTTATTTCAAATCTATGACAGAGAAAATGTCTCCACCGTCCCTGCAACTTCGTTCACTTCATGCAAGCCAGGAGACTGTAACACCTTAAAAATACGAAAATGCCGAAAATACCCCTCAGAAGTGGACTAATAGACCCTTTTGCTTGAATGATATTAAGATTTTTTTTTTTTGCAATGACAAGATAGCGTCCAATTTGTAAATGCTATCTTTTTGCCATTTATCTTTTTGCAAATGGGGGGCATAATCATCATTAGATATCAAATTGTATGGCTTGGATAAATTCGAAAAGTCTTGTTTCTGGTTTTTGAAATTTTGTGGGTTTAATATCACTTTTGCAACCACTTATTTTAAAATTTAAGGGCAAAAAAGGATTATGACTTTTAAGATAAATACTCTCTTTATAGACAACCTATTTTCTTATTAAGAAACATGAGTGTGAGAAAATCACCGCATGGGAACATGAGTGGGAGAAAATCACCGCATGGGGCTCCAAATTAAGAGGCATAAATGAATTTATCTAGAGATGCATTTTGAGAATTCGAGTATTAAATCTTAGTGGACACATGATTGGGTGGATGGAACAAATATTTTTTCACGTGTTTCATGACTTGTTCGGGGAATGGATAGGGACTAAATTGGTTTCTGAAAGGTATTGAGGCTGCCGCATTCTTCCCCTGAAACCCCTCATATAATATTTTTTAAAAAATTTGTCTAATATTTTTTTAGATCCCTTCGTAACCACTGATTTTATTTATTTTTAAAAATTTTAAAATTTTTTAAAATTATCAAAACCATTCTGGACTAATTTGGACACACATCTATAGGATGGACAATCCATCCCATCAATGCGAGTTCGCTTTTTTTGTAATAATCCACTATCCCATTTCTACATTTGAAAGGACCCCGTGAGAGTAACCGATTTACCATGTGAATCTTATGCATAAGAGGTCAATATCAAGGGCAGGTGCCTCTAAAAAAAATGTTATATGTATTTTTTTAAAAAATTATTTTTTATATTTATTATCATCATTGAGATTAATTAACCCCAAAAGTTTAGATCTAAAAACCATCTTTAAGATTGATTTTGATAGGGGCTCACACCAATAAGTGAGCCAAAGTGCCTTCTGCCCAAGGGGACACAATTCTAAGTTTGCGTCCCCTTATTCATCACACGTCCATATTGAGGATGAATGTGTCCCCTTATGCATCACACGTCCATATTGAGGATGAATGTGGAAAAAGTATTAAGCCCTGCATAAAAACAAAAGGATAAAGTTTATATAAGGATGTTACCTTATAAATGTAGAACTACGGATGCCCCTAAAAAATCCATCGAAAAATGTCGTTTTAATGTTGAAAGGCCTTTTGATTGAACATCTCAACATCAAGATGTATGACTATGAAAAATAAAAAGATTTTAAGTCTCAGAAATATTGCATTTTACAACATATTATCTACACTGTCGATTTTCAAGATTTTCATATGTTTATAGATCTACTTGATTTTAACTATTTTTGAAATTTAAAATTTTATAATTAGATATAAAAATAGATTTTGAGATAATCTTAAGAATATTTTACATCAAAATTATATGCCATGATAAAATTTGAAGGTCACCTTACCTCTACACCAACGGATGCATGCAAACTGCACCCAAATCAAAATCAAGAGAGGTCGCATATTGAGATATGACTCATAAAAGTCATGCCCTTAAAATAATTGGAGAACTATTTTATGCCTGAGCGATCAGGGGACGCAATCCAACAACTACCATCCCTAACCCATCAATCATCCATCTTAAGATGGATTTAGAAAAAGGAAAAGTTTATATAGAGTCGAGGCTCTAACAATCAAATTAGAGCCTACCTAAAAAATTTCATTAGAAGAGGTTGTTTTGATACCCAAATATCTTCAAATTGATCATCTTGGCATCAAGATGCATGGACATGAGAAAAAAACAGATTTCAAGTTTTGGAAATGGTGTACTTTGTAATGCATTTTTGGACTGTCAATTTTTAAGATTTTCAAGTTTGCAAAGATCTCTCAATTTATACTATTTTTGAAGTTTTTAAACTTTATAAATAAAGATGAAAATATATTTTAAGGCTATCGAAAAGATTTCCAGTATTGAAATCACATTTCTCGATACTATTTGAAGGTATGTTCTAATTTGATTGTTTACCGCCTAGGCTCTATACAAACCACACCCTCTAAAAATTGTATTTTTAAAAAAAAATAATTAAAAAAATCTATTTTCAAATTTTAAAATTAAATCTATTAAAATTTTCATTAACCACGATTCTCACATACTAAAATTTAGGATCCAAAAATGTAGGAAGGGAGATTTAAATCAAATTTTGGATCCAAAATTTAGGAAGGGAGATGCATTTACATAGACGAGCTGAGCTGGACACCTCTTTGGAGAACAATCGAGGGTTTATTCCGACAGATCGTTCGAGCAACCAGATTGATCCACGTGACATACAGCTTGGATTTCGTCCACGTGGAATGTGGCTATTTGCGGCCAGAAATAAAACTCCGAATCGCGTAGCTGCTGCCACGTGTTGATACATCAACGGACAAAGGGAGAGGTCTGGACACGTTGCGAAATCGGAGTGAAATTTCGCATGTTTTTGTCGAGGAAGGAATATTCGCAACGCAGAATGCGTGAAGCAGTCGGTTCGGACCCGGTGCTTTTTATCCGTCTTGATATTTTTGACTGACGAAAATGCCCTAACTTTATTTATTTAATTACATAGATGGTTAGCCTTACGATGTAAATGCCCCGGCCTGGAGCGACAGGTCTTGTAGCCTCGACCATACATGAGTTTGGTCAGACCCTTCATAAGGCCTGTTGGGGCTCGACCAACCAAAGGCTCATTAAATTCATGAACCGGTCGGGTCTCTCTCTTATACTAAAACTAGGGATGTAAATGGGCCCAACCCGGACCAACGGGTCACCTGAGCTGGGAGAGGCACCTGCATAAGGAGTATCAGGTCCGGGCCAACCAAAAGCTTGTTAACTTAGTGAAGCCGGTCATGAACCTTAATCGTTGGCCGGAGGGGTTATTTCTAGGTAATTTTCCAATAGTGGACAAATGGATTACGCTGCCCCGGGCGAGGTCCATTTAATACGACTCGCTATGGGGAGCCGAGGTTGAATTTAAGGCTCATTAATTATCCTGAGTCCTGCCAAAACGTGGCTCACTTGTAACCCTCATTAGCAGGTTCACCCATGTTTTAAAAAATGGGTAAGTGTATCGACGATTCGGATCGGAAATCGACTGAATCGGTCGAATTAAGTTTTAATTTTTTTTAAAAAAATTATTATAAATGTTGTTTTTTTGAAATCAAGGTATTTTATTATTAATTTTTATTTTTTTCATCAATATATGAATATTGGGATTTTTTTTTTTCTATATGAACGTATTTTAACCATTAAATTGCATCACGTAAAATAAAAATCATGGAAGTATCATGGATGAAGTATATAATCGTAGATGGATTACAATAAAAAATAGTTTTTCTATAAGAACATTTTAGTTTTTTTGACAAAACCTTTTATTTTTTTACAAGAAATGTTTGTTGTATTACATTTTTTTTGTTTTTGGTAAGAAATTTTTTTTGACCAAAATACTTGTATTATTTTTTTTTTATAAGAACTTTTTTTTTTGACAATAAATTTTTATTACTTTTTATTTTTTTGACAAAAACCTTTTATTTTTTTGACAAAAAAAAAAGAAATTTGACAAGAAAAATAATTGATTAGTACCTTTCATTTTTTTTTATAAGAAAGTTTTTATTTTATTGATAACAAAAAAATTTGACAAAAAGTGAAATTGATAAAAAAAAAACTTTCATTTTTTTGATAAGAAAAGAATTTGACAGAAAACGAAATTGATAAAAAACCCTTTCATTTTTTTATAAGAAAAAAATTAGACCTCAAAAAAATAAATTTGACAATAAAAATAATTGATAAAAATAAATTTGACAAGAAAAATAATTGATAAGAGAGAACCTTTCTTTCCAAAGTGATTCGAACCTCCACATGCAAAAGGCACTTGACAACCAATAAGCCACATGCTACTATGTGTTATTAGAAGCGCAAACAAAATATATAATATATTAATATTTCAAGTTAATACCTTCACATTATCCCACATCGAAGAGGTAGAAGGAAGGAAGTTATAGTGAAAATACCTCTTTGTAGCCAATGAGGATAACGCATGCGAAGTGAGGACAGTGCACGTGGTGAGATGTGCGAATCTTAGGTTTATGTACTTTTTAAAATTTATAAAAATACCCATCGAAGAATCGACCATGACGTCACATGACGATTTACGGCATGGAATCTCTTTTTAAACTTTACAAAAATGCCCATTGAAGAATTGGCTATGACCTCACATGGCGATTTACGGCATGGAATCGTCGGTCCTAGAAGGATCGGATGAATCACCGGGTTTAGAAGAATCAGGCGATTTCCGGTATTTCACTGCCGGTTCTCGAGTCAATTCGGGCACCCGAGTCAAATCGGGTGCCCGATTTGACTCGCAACTTTTGAATCACTGGTGATCACCCATTCGAATGGGAATCCGGTGTATTGACGTCACATGGCGATTTACGGCATGAATGAGAATCCGGTGTATTGACATCACATGGCAATTTTACGGTATGGAATCGCCGGTATTTCTCTAGAACCAGGCGATTTTCGATATGTTACTGTCGGTTCCCGAGTCAAATCGGGCGCCCGATTTGACTCGCCGACTTTTGAATCATGGAAGCGGTGTATTTCTAAGAGGGTATCGGTCCTAACCGGATTCCCCTTGACGCCCTGCCTTTAAATATTTTCTTTTTTTTTATAAAAAAGAATAAGTCACAATATAGCTCATCCTTTAACTACCCTACTATAGAGAAATTGTGCTACATCAAGAACTAAAGAAAGATTAAGAAAATCTGATGGTCTAGCGCGCCAAATAGTGTCATCACATAAAGTTGTAGCTTTCTTGACAAGTGAATCCTGTGACCTTGCGATATAGATATGAGATAGAGACCATTTTTTATTGTTAAATATATGGCTGCATTTAGTAACTATGATATGAAGAATCCACGGTGCTTTATATCGACCATGGATAATATCAACCAGTAGAGATAGGTCGTTCTCAATTTGAAGAAGGAAAAAGAGTAGTTGAATCGCAAGGTCCACGCTTGCTTGCAACGCATTAAATTTCAAATACTTGTTAGATACATGTCCGAGGGGATTTGCAAAAGCTGCAATGAATTATCTATCCATCATCAGCCCTGATAACACCGCCCTCTCTTGCAATCCCTAAATTATGAAAGGAAACACCATCTAAATGATGTTAAAAAATGAAAGACACTCCTACAAATGGCAAAAACTTTTTGCCACATCGAGGTAACGGATTTTGGAAAATGTTGGTCTCTAGTATATGCTATAAAACTAGATGTTGTTAGTAATTCAAATTCAAAATGTCTAATTATTAGAGTATGCCAAGGTCAATTTTTTTTTTATTCGACTCGAAATTGATCGAGTCGGCTTAGATCTAGAGGTTTACTTGTCAATCTCACCCAAATTCAAGTGAATCGGCTTGATAACTCGTATTTTTCAATTGGAAACCAGAAAAAAGATTGTAAAGCCTTTTTTCTATTCATTGGACGCATAATTGATCATCCAATGCTTTAACCCCAACTTGGATCGATTTTAACAATAATCGATCTCCTTTAGCCCCATTTGAGATCCAAAGGTAGGTTTTATTTTTTGATAAATATTTTCATTTTTTTAAAGCTTAATACTTTAATCCATTATTCTTGTAATTATTTCTCTGTTGTGGGTGGAAGCTCTAAACCCGACGAGTTAATTTTTGGCCAATAAAGTATGAGAGAAAAGAATCAACCAGCGGAAGCTCTAAACCCGATGGGTTTATTGATAAAAATGAAGTTTACTCGATGAAGTCCATGTATATGTTGTTTTTTCATGATAAATGGAGATGGTCTATACCTGAAATAGCCATTATCTGGAAATGATCTCTACATCTCAAAGTGCAACGCTTCTTATGGTTGACAGTTCAAAATAAAGTGCTAACGATACATAATCTTATCGAGAGAGGGAAAGTTTTGCCTAATATTTGTCTCATGTGTAAGGAGGATGGATAATCTGGTAACCATCTTTTTCTTCATTGTCCTTTTGCTTTTTGCATTTGGAGTTGGTTCTTTGTCTAGCTTGGGATTGCATTTGTAATGCCACCTTCAGTTGTTGGGATTTTACAAAATTTGACGGTTGATTTACCACGGACTGGGTTTATTATTTGACAAATTACTAGAGGCGTCGTTCTGCAGGAAATCTGAAAAAAAAAGAAACGTAAGAGTTTTTTATGGGCAATGTATGCCTTTTAAGAAAATATTGGAGAGCGTATTGCATTCAATCTAGCTATATCTTTCAGTTAACAAAGTTGGTCAGCATATTTCGGAAGTGGATGTTAGAATAAATTTAAGTAATTTGTTCCATAAGGGTTTCCTAAAATATAGACCTAAAGGACGATGGGGGCTCCACCCCGTAGGGTCTATAAGCTTAATTTTGACGGCAGTTCGATAGGGAACCCGGGTTCAACTGGTTTTGGAGGTGTGCTTAGGGATTGGATGGGGAATGTTGTCTTTACGTATGCAGGTCTACTTGGGGTATGTACAGCTAAATTTGCATAATTGTTTGCTCTTTTCTACAGCCTGCATATCCTTGTGGAATGGAATTTGGGGTGTTTCTGTATCATTATAGGGGATTCCCTCAATGTCATTAAGTGGTGTAAAGGGGAACATAAGCTGTCTTGGGAGTTCAAATCGTTGCTGCTTCAGATTTTGGACCTCTCATCTTTCTTTTCCTTATCATTTGTTCATGTTTATAAGGAGGCCAATGTGTTGTCTGACTCTCTTGCTAAAGGAGGTTCTTCCGTTTCTAAAATTATTGTTTTTGATTCTGTAATTTCGTTCTAGCTTAATAAAATTTATGGAATTTCTATAATAAAAAAAATAAAAAAATTTCGACAAAAACAAGCAACAAGCAATAAAAATAAAACAAGAAATAAATAACAGGAAAAAAAAACTATGATTTACATTTTTTGTCACAAATGTGACTAACTTATTTGAGAGAACCAGAGACTCAATCTCCAATTAAACTTTATTGTCTACAATTTGTTCTCTCTACAAAAACCCTCAAAAGTTCTTTTATTTTTCTAGATCTTTAATCTCTCTAAAATAACTCAATAAATAAAAAAAGAAACCACCAAAGAAGCACACCCAAGGCCCATCCTAATCTAATTTAAGTAGAATTTATCCATAAACTTAGATCCTAAATAATATGCTCTACCCAAATAAATAGGAAACCTAAATTAAAGAAAACCAATCCCACAAAATAGGATCAAGAATTCAAGAGAATTATTAACAAATTGGCTTTCTATTTTAAATCGTTTTTATTAAAGTGCTCTAGTAGACCCCTACAACAATTTGTTAGATAAAAAAGTTCAAAGAATTCAAATTCTGAAATTTTTAACGTGAAATAGAAAAACTGAATTGTCATAGTTTTTCCAAAACCTTTGAAATTTACCCCTAAAAAATGCTCCTATCACGTGGATCTACAAAAGCCGTAACAAATTAAAGTCAAAACAAAAATTCTCCTGAATTGATTTTTGTTTTTTTGGCCTGCCATTTTTCCACATTTTTTTTTTTCTTAATTATAATTTTTTTATTTTGATTTTGATTTAGGGGTCCTAAACTGCTAATATATGAAATCAATTATTTAATTTTCAAATATGTTTATGTATTGTTCTTTATTTATTTATTTTTCTCTTTTTTTCTTCCCAAGTTGGCAGGTGTGATACGGGAATTCTAAAGTTCAAGTCGGGAGAGGCAGGTGACCAGTTCATCCCACTGGTCTGGTTTTTATAAATTAGAACATGCCATCATTCACATGAATACCTATTTATGGGTGGACAAATTCTATTCCTGCAACAAAACATAATCAAAATGGCACCCAAAAAAAGAAGGAATAACAATGGCTTTATTTTGGTCTTCTGCAATACCCATACTGCTTAACATAACACTGGTGATTTGTAAAAGCCCACCAAATAACAAGACCTTATTCATTATGAGGTCAACTGCACATAGTGAACAGATGGTCCCTAAATCAATCTTCCTCTTTTCTTTTTTTTGAATGTTAATCAATCTTCCTCTTTTGTATCACCTAAGAGATATGAAGATCTTTATAGCTCACACATTCTGGGCTCTGAAGCAACAAGATTAGGACTTTGAAGATTCATGCTAAGACTAGTCTTTCCAAGAAAGTCCACAATTGTGGGCCTACTTGGAGCAAAGATAGGCCCACAGGCTCGGCATCGGATGTTGAGGTCTGAATCAAAGTAGTTGGTGCGTGGCGATCGATCATTTTTCATGCGGGGTAGCGATTTAGATTCGTTCGATTTCATGGAGTTTTGTTAAACATTGAAGACCTTAGAGAGGGCAACCATTGTGGTCTAGGGCTTAGCTAGTGGTAGTCTATAATCCAGGTTTAGGGGCTTTTGAGGTTCTTGGAAGGTGGCATCAAGGCTTCTGATTTACAAAGCCAAGGTGCTAAAAGTTATGTGATAGTTTTAGGTCAAAAGCGGACCCATTTTAATATTATATTATTATTTTGCCTAAAATTTAGGGTTTGGATTAAATAAGGTGGTCAATGAGTGATTAGGATGCTAATCTAGGTTGGGGGCTCTAACCTAACTTTTAGGACTAATTTAAAAGGTGGTTTGGGTACGTTAGGCGAATTAGGCAAGCTTAAAGGGTAGGTTATTCGAAGGTAGTAAGTTTACCTATATGGCTTTGGCTAATTACACATAATTGTGTTTAGGCTACATAATTAGGATTTTCCTAATTGTTGGGACTTCTATAGGATTCTTAGATTGTTCTTGTGGTGCATCAAGTATGGAATTGTGGTGCATTATGGTGTATTACACTAGTACGGTCCCTAGTGCAATTTAGGTTGGAAATGGGTTGTTTGGTTGGGGAGAAAGCCAGGTTTGGATCCGAGATAGGTCTGGTAAGGTTCTAGATCTAAACCCTCCTATTTGGGGTTGTGGGTGTTCAAGAAGTTCACATAGCCAGAGTTGGAGTATCTACACATAGATCCTCAACTATGATCTCTCTCTCTCAATGCATATGTACACGAGTACATATACTTAAGATGGCAATAAGGGTTCAATGTATTCACGCTCTCTCTCTCTGTAGAGATCCTTTTCTGGCTTTGGGAATTCCAAGAACATGAAAAACCTGGAAATTATAACGGCCCAACCTAGAGCCTCATAGGGCTATGTCAAGCCGAAACCCCAAAATTGGCCAAATAAAAAACCCATTTTCCAGCCACACTGCACCTGTGCACCCTAGTACACCCTACTCCACACACCATACCCCCTCCTCTTGCACCATAGCCCATTAAAACCCCACTTCATTTAATGCCAAACTGAACAAGTTCAACTCTTAAGTCACCTAGATAACCTTGAACTTACCAAAACAAGTTTAGAACAAGCCTAAACCTTCCTAATTAGACCTAAGACATTGATAAGCTTGCCAAATTGGGATCAAACTTATCTATAACTAGGCTCAAAGAAACCCTCATACCTTCTCAATTTGACCCAAACCTGCCCCACAACCTAGGTCAAACCCTAATCAGCCTTTGACACCTCCTAAAACCGTAATTTTGTCCTACTTCCCTTTTATTGACTGTCCCCTTAATAGCCATTTACCACCTTAAAAAGCCCCAAACCCCCACATCTTAAGGGCTATAAATGCTCCAAAGGGTGTGTGTGGACTGGTGGTAGGGAACCAACACGCTTTGTGGCATGCAGGATTCTGTGAGTTGACTAGCTCGCACGTGTACTGATCTTGCATGCATGAGACTTGGGTTACTTGGCAGACAGTGGATGGCCTAGATTTACTGCCACTTTTTGGATGCAAATAAGTTGCTTAAAATATATCCTAATGTTTATTTGTGCATTTGTGTGCGCGTGTGTTTTTGAGACAGAGGGGGCAAGGATACCCCTCGTATTGTTTTTTTTTTTTCGCAGATCTTTTTTTTTGAGGGGAGGGGGTGTTTAGGGATTGGAAAGCAATTAAGAAATTAAAGAAATAGAAAGTGAACCCCAACCTTTAAAATTTAGTTAGAAAGTGAACCCTAACCTTTAAAATTTTCCCCATATTTTAAAAAAGGTGTGGTTTGCATAAGGTTGCAACTTTAAACAATCTAAAGCGCACCACTAAATTTTATCTTTAGATGTAATTTTGATGTAAAAAATTATTAGGATTGCCTTAAAATCTATTTTTAACTTTATTTATAAAATTTTAAACTCTAAAAATAGTTCAAATCAAGTAGATCTATAGACACATGAAAAATCTTGAAAATGGGCAGCTCAGATAATGTGTTGCACCATTTCGTGGACTCGAAATCTTTTATTCTTTTTATATTCACACATCTCGATATTGAGGGTTTTCCAACATCCAAACAACTTTTTATGATGGATTTTGGAGGCGCACCTTTAGTTCTACATTTTAAGGTTACAACTTTATATAAACTTTTTCAGTCTAAAAAAGCTATTGTTTATTTTAAGAAAAATTACAAATACTCCTAAATTGGACTTTCTAGACAACCTCCTCCAACCAAATTTTTATTGCAACTTTTACCTCAAAACAACTTTTATAGCAAATACTACTCCAAGTCAAAAAGTCGTAGTTCTTTGGAATAAAATGCCTTCCTCTTGATCGCTGAGTGCCATCGATTTGACACTTATAAATGTAGTCCAGCAAATTATTGCTTCGGTCCGGCACTTGTAAATGCGGTTAAGCATATTGTTGGTGCGGTCCAACAGTTTTGCCAGTACAGCGCTATGATGCCTCGGTCCAGCTTAAGTTTCATGCGGTCCTGCAGATTGTTGTTGTGGTTCAGCAATTAATGTGGAATGGGTTCCGGTCCGACAGTAATATGTGTTGGACTGTTTTTGGTGATTGAGTATATATGGGAATGTGGCACCGTCATGTATGGGCAATGATATCTTTGTTCTTCAAACTACTAACTTTAATCTTAAAAGTTAGTTTTAAGATAAAAGTTGCCATATAAAAATTGGTTGAGGGAGGTTGTAAAGAAAGTTGAATAAAAGGGTAGTTTTTGTAATTTTTCCTTTGTTTTATCCTATCAAACCTTTATGAGAATTAAAAAAAAATAAAATAAAAAATAAAAAAAAGACATTGAGAGAGAAACAAGAAAGACAAAATAAAATAAAAAATAAAAAAAATAAAATAAAAATAAAAGAAAGATATTGAGAGAGAGGGAATGAGAGGATAACCTTTACATACTTGGGTGTTTCTACCTATAGAAGAGGGCATATAGTGTGCTCCCGTGGAAGCATACTGCTCATCTACTCCCTCAGGTAAAAGAGCCTAAGCAGATCTTTCTATATGAAGTTTTTGGATCCACTAAGAATCATCATATGATTGTTTAAATTTTTTAGTTTTTAAACACTTGGTCTAACTATCAATAAAATGGACGACCTCTATTCAATCTTAGGATGCTCCTTTTTTTAGGCATACACAATGAGATTTTTTTTATCAGTAGGTTGCAAAAGTTACATCCCAAAAATTTAGGTTGCTGGAATTCTTCTAGATAGGGCTTAACATTAGGAAGTGACTAAAGCAAATGCTTCTCGACGATTACATAATCTTTTATTGTTTATCCTATCAAATACTTATTTTAAAAAAAATACTTTTTAAAAGGAAAGGAGGAAAGGAAAGGGAAGATATTTTGTTGGAGAGAACAAATTTCGGGAGAGAGGGTGTGGTTTGTATAGAACAGAGGCTCTAAACAATCAAAGTAAATCGGTCTTTCAAATCGTGTCGAGTAATGTGGTCTCAATATTGGAAATCTTTGTGATAGCCTTAAAATATAGTTTTATCTTTAATTATAAAATTTAAAACTTTAAAAATAATATAGATCGAGCAGATCTTTGAAAACTTGAAAATCTTGAAAATTGATTGTACAAAAATAAGTTACAAGATGCATTTTTTTCTCATGTCCATGCATCTTGATGTCAAGAGATCAATTTAAGAATATTTGGGGCATCAAAACATCCTCTTCTAATGAAATTTTTGAAGTGGGCTCTAATTCTTTGGAGAATATGAGAGTGCCTGACCGTGAATTAATATTAGGGGAATTTATGAAATGAATTATTTGATATTTTGCTTGAATGTTTTAATTGAATTTGAAAAAGGTCATCTGATTAAAATATTTCATAGTAATTCAAAAAGCCAAGAGTGATCGTAACCTCTTTGTACTAAATTCCGATAATCTCATCATATATTTTTCCGCGTGCATATGGATAAGCTCATTTGACAAAAGTACCTTAGGAGCAAAGTCTATTATAAGTTTGTATTATTCTTCTAGAATTTATAAAAGTTAGGCATGTTTGGATTTCTTTTCAAAGCAAAAGCCAGTATTATTCAATATTTCTTTTGAATGGATATAGATTTTCCAAGAAAAACATTGTGATTGGACAATAACCTAGGGTAGGGCCGCTGTTTATGAATAGTTTACGGGTCAATGGTTTTAGAAGCAAATTTAGGAAAGACTAATCATAGCCTAAGCTTATGGCCAAGTGCTTTACTCAATCTTTAGCCTCCTCCCTACCCTACCTTAACCCCACTTTACTCTCTCCCTGTGAATGGCCGCGGTTAGGGCCGGGTTAACTTTGCATGGCCTTGTGCTCCTAGAGGGTCAGGCCGAGCTAAAAGTAAGTGAAACAAAATAAAAGAAAAACAAGAAAAAATAATCGGGGTAGACTGAACTAGAACAGCATTGGCCCTAATTCAATTCTCAAGTTACAGTTTATGGTCCAAACCTTATTTTTTTAGGGCTAAGCCAGACGGGATCAGACAGGCCCCGCAGCTTGAGCCCTAATTTTTTTGAATGGTTCTCTCCTCCCTCTGTCATTATCATTAATATTAATATTGTTATTATTTATTAATATTGTTATTATTTATTTATTTATTGTTCTTAATCTTAAGATGGCTGGCTTGTATTTTCAAAAGAGCGAGGCATCCAAGGTAGGGGCTGTGTGTATTATCCCCTGGTAGGGGCTGGGTATGTTATGATTCATGTCATCTTAGAAAGCTATAGTCATGAATCATATGGCATTTCACCATCCAATCAGTTATTGAACGTTGATTATTGAGATGTGGGGACCAGGTGAATATGACATGATCGAGTGGTGGTTCATGTTCTTCACCATTCAATCAGTTATTGAACTTTGATTGCCAAAGTGTGGGTCTAGGTGAATATGACATGATCAAAGTGGTGGTTCACTCTCTCTCTGTCACCATTCATCAATTTTTTAGACGGTGATAACACTTGTGACCTAAGCTTTTCTCTGATTACCATTTCCTCTGTGGATTTACTACTAGAGTTGCTCTTCATTTTAAACTGGCTTTCACTTTCACTCTCTCTCCTCTCTCTCTTTGTCTCTCTCATCTCTTTCTCTCTCTCTCTCTCTAAGCTATCATTACCAGGTAAATCACTGCTATAGTCTCTCTCGCTCTCTCTCTAAGACTGTAACCGGACTCCCTCTCTACCTCTCTCGAACTACCTGCTTCACCCCTTCATAAATGGCGGAAACATTAGTTGAAACCCTGATTTTCCTCTACATAGAAATAGGGTACCCAGTTATCCATTTCTCCTGATCTGGTCTGTAGAATCAATTTCATCGAAGGAAAACTAAATCCCAACGTAGTTTTGAAGTTTGAACTCCTACAACCCCAAGAAAATGGAGTTCATACCCCAAACTAACGGTTTATTTCTCATTTTCCTCTTTTTCTCTGTGATTTTCCTCTCTATTTCATCTCTATATGTAACTTCTTCTGAAGAAATCCCCAGCTCAATCGACCATCAAGATCAACATGCTACTCAGCTACAAAGACTCGAAACCCTAATCCAAAGCCTCAATGAAACCATTAGCAGGCTTGAGATATCCGTCCTTGAGTGCTCAAGGAACAAAGCCAAGTTGTTGAAACCCGAAGGCAATGAAGAAAGAAGTCTTGAAAGACTCAAAACAGGTATTGTGGTCACCAAGAACAAGCCCTCATGGTCTGAAAAGTTTGAATTTTTATCTGCAATCAAGCTTGAGCACGAACCCACTTGCATAAATGTCCTTCCTTTTGATGATTACCAGGGATTCAGTAAATATGTAGCCGTGGGGGATGAGCTAGGGAGAGTTTACGTGTTTTTGAGTAATGGTGATGTTTTAATGGAATTCCAAACACTGTCTAATTCATCTGTTACTTCCATGTTATCGTACATGTCTTTTAATAAGAATGAAAGTTTACTAGTTACTGGGCATAGTGATGGGTCTATACTGGTTCATAGAGTTTGGGAAGCCATCAATGGAGTCCCGTTTACAGCTGAGGACTTGCATTTTATCAGAATTGCGCATCTGGGTACTCTTGTTTTGGCAATAAAAAATGACCCTTTTGATGCGTTAGAAAGAATTTCAGTTTTGGAGGTGCACCAGATTGGTAGAATGAGATATATACTGGGTTGTGATCTTAGAGGGAAGATAAAAGTTTTTAGAGAGAATGGTTCTTTATATGGGGTTGCTATGGCACCTAGTAGACCTATTGCTTTTATAAGACAAAGGCTTTTGTTCTTAACTGAGACTGGATCTGGGTCTCTAGACTTGAGAACCATGACAATTAGGACTGGTGAGTGTGATGGCTTGAATCGGTCACTTGCAAAAACTTACGTTTTTGATGCGTCGGAGAGATCTAAAGCTTATGGGTTCACTTCAGAAGGGGATTTGATTCATGTTGTTCTTTTGGGTGATATTCTTAATTTCAAATGCATGGTCAAGGCTAGAAGGAAATTTGAGCTTGGGGGCATTTTAGAGGTGCAGGTAATAAAAGGTTTCCTTTTGGTGGTTAATGAAGAGAAGGTCTTTGTGTATAATGCATCTTCAAGGTATCATGTTCGGGCTGGTAGCCTGAGGCCCCTTTTCTATGCAAAAATTGATGAGATTTTGTCAGAATTCGCGACTGCACCCTCATTGCCTGGAGGTGATAGAAGGCCTCTGGTTGCTTCTAACCGAGAAAGGCTTCTCGTTTTAGGGCTTGGAAGTGGGTATATTGCGATGTATCGTTCCAATCTTCCTATTTACAAAGCCGAATATGATGCCATGCTTTGGAGTACCCCAGTTTTGCTTTTCATTTTATTTCTTATTGGTTTGTGGCATTTCTTTGGGAAGAAGAAAGAGGCATTTGCCTTGTGGAGTTCCGATGATGCTTTTGGTGTGGGAGGAGGTTCATTGGGGTTAGGAGGTAGGAGCTTTGGGGATTCTTCAAGGCCTGGTTTAAGGGAATTGAGAGACCCCATTGGGGGGCCATCATTGAGGTATAAGTCACCTTCTCAGTATCCTGTGAGCCAGCCTGGCTATGGTGATCGAGGTTCTGTTCCTTATATTTCTGGTTCCACCGAACCCAACTTCAGAACTGGTGGTGAATTGAACTTCAGGTCCCAGAACCTTGATGCTACGGCCTTCTCCAAGAGAAGAGAGTCTCTGGCACAGCACACAAAAGAGTTATAGAAAATACTATGCTTGTATACTTTACATTTTGCATGTTAAAATTTGTGCCCAAGGGGCCCATTGAAATTATGAAGTATGGGTTAATGTTGGGAGTTTTGTAGGTCTGAGGTAATTGGTAACTTTTAGGATATGAATGATTTGGAAATGAATTAAATTTGATGCAATTCTGATGGATAGTTGTTGGTTATTTGTGCAATATTTGTGCTTAATATGTCATCATCGTTTATTTTTTCTACTTCCTTCATGGTTCTTGGTTTATGACGGATTGGCTTTTTCAACTTTTTTGGCCTTCATGAATTTGGTCTGAAATATGGAGCAATTTTTGCTTATAAGGTGACCTTGTCTTTGTTTCATTCATTTTCTTTTTGATGGTTCATTCGTTTATTAAAGTTGTCTTCACTATGTGGAGATTATGCAGAAAGTATAGAAGATGCCACCGATTAGGGTTTCCAATAGGCTGGAACAGATCTGATAACCACAAGAAAAGGAGACAAGAAAGAAGACATAAAATGGATTTAACTAGCATTTGGTTTAGAAAGCATTAGGTAATCTCTGTTTAGTGCAAGGACATGCATGTTGAAAACCATAAGTTTTCAATGTGTTTTTTATTGTTCTTAGCTATTCTGGAGGATTACCTTTTTTCAACCAGTTGGCCTCAGTGAATTTGGTTATGATAGATCTATTTTTGCATATAATGTGACTGGACCTTGATTCATTCTTCCTTTTTTTATTTTGATAAATTTGAGATGGTTCGTTTATTTACTAAAAGCATCTTCATCATCTAGCTTCCCGCTTATGGTTGGGAACACTTCCATTCCTGGTTGATTATACATAGAGATTATGCAGAAAGTATAATGGCGAAGGTGACTGATGGTTACTGCTTCCAATAAACCAAGACCAGAGCCGACAACACAAGAAAAGAAGATGAGAAACAACACAATTTAAATGGATTTAAATTAATGCATTGGAAATGTTTGGTGAAATTTTTAGAAAAAGACATAGTTTGTAGTGGTTGAGATGCTATTAGGGAAGTTTGTAGTGCTTGAGATGCTATTAGGGAAGTTTGTAGTGCTTGAGATGCTATTAGGGACGATTGGATTGGTGGAGTCAGTCATGCAACTACTTTGACTTTTCCCTGATTTAATTTTCGTCTTGTTCGGATGGCCCCTCGTCATCTTTCTATATTCACTTGACCCTATTGAGATCTTGTACTCTTTCATCAGCTTGTTACCAATGACCTCTCAAAAGGAAAAAAGGGCAAAAATAGAGTGGTATAAGGAAGAACCTATATTCACAACTTTGCATTTCATTTATAAATTATTTGTCTTTATATTTTTAGTTAGGCATACAGACCATTTCTAAATAACCCATCATTGCTTATTTTAGGTTTTGAAACTACTTGTCTGCCATCAAAGTTTGTTCCAAATATAATATTGGTGTTCTAGAGATGGCGATTCTAATAATCTTCGGATATTGTTATATCTCTTGAACTCTTGGAGCTGGATATTTCGAACATTCTTCTATTCTTCACGAGGGTAAAAGAGAAACGAGCAATGATGAATGTGTTTCACCACTGAACAATATTGCTTGTGAATGCCAAAATTAAGAAATGGTCGCTGAAGACACTTGGAGAACCTGCCATTTGCAACTATATATTGGCAAGCATGCAACTTATGGGTTTCTTTGAATTAAAAGAGAAAAAAAAAAAAAAACCTATGCAACTTATGGCAGATGCATTGTTGACATGAAACCCTAGAAATGTTGACTCCTTATATTCAAATGGTGTATTTCCTTCCTGCAATACATGGACTGCTCTTCCTCCAAAAAAAATACATGCATTGCTCTAACATTAGGAGTAACCCATGTTATGATCTGTTTCTTGTAACATGGCATGTGTAGATCATAGTTTGAGGAATCGGATTTACTGTTATTTGAAGAATTCCTCGAAACAATAACTGATGTCTATTCTTACTGCATAACTGTAGAAACCTTCATTGATGCAGTCTCTTACTTTGTTCAGTCATTTAGATGCTGATTGAGCTCATGACTGTGGTGATAGAAAGTGCACTTTCCCAATATCAACAAGCTTTTTGGAAAAGAGTTCGCTGTTCTGAACAATTAAGAAACAGAAGATTAAGATCAATATAAAGGTAATATGAATTGATTGCTAAATATTCTTGTTAATGTAACTTTTAATGTTACATATAGTTTATATTTATTTGTTAGTTATTATTAGGTCCTTTTGGAAGTGCAGACTCTAAGAACATTGAAAATCTAGCAATGTTGGGATTGAGGGTTTTACCTATAATCGATAAAGGGTTCTAGAGCAAAGACTGGCTCCAATGGTGGTCCACGGTGGTGCCCTCAATCTTCATCAGAAGTAGCTAAACCACCAGTCTTCTTGCAAAGCAACAGCAACACGGCTTAGCATGATTAATAATGCTCTTATTCATAGTAACTTATTGGCATTCACATTTTATGTAATTTTTTGACACTAGAGGAGCTAAAAGAAAAGTGAGGACGAAGTGATGATGAAGCTTTTGCTCCAGTAGACTTCATATTAACAATTGTAAAAAAGGGCGGAACGAAAATGTAATGTTTTGAAAGGGAGTTACTGTAACCATTCATCACACACACACAACTTGCTTATGAACCTTCGACTTGTAGCCTCAGAAAACTTAAATAACTTGCTTATGAGCCTTAGACTTGTAGCCTCAGGAAAGTTAAATCTTATTCTCCTCGATTTGTTTTTTTAATTTGCGTGGAAATTGTATAGAAGACTTCCATTCTGTGCATTTTCCTTATAAGTTATGTAGAAATTGTATCAAAAGCTTTCATTTCTTTATTCAGATTGGCTAACAATTTGTAAATTGCCTCTGCCTCTGTATGTGTTCTATCTCCAGCAGTGAAAATGTGCTCTCTGTTCCTCACATAAATCCAACTGCACCCTGCACTTTTGACCACGTCTCTCTCTTTCATCTTCCTCCTTATCCTTCCCATCTCACCCCATTTCCCCTCTGCCGCGTAAACATTGGCCAACTGAACATATCTTGCCCCATTCTGTGGATCTACCCTTAAAAGTTCCTCCTCCAGCTCTTTAGCTAATTTGGAGTCTGCATTCCTCTTACAAGCTTCAATTAGAGCCCCCATAACAATTGGGTCTAACCCATTGGATCCTTTACTCTTTCTAACTAGCAAAACTGCCTGCTCTAATTGATTCGCTCGCCCCAAAAGGTCAATCATGCTTGCATAGTGGCTAGATTCTGGTGTTATGGTATAGCCTTGAACCATTGAATTAAAGTATTTTTGCCCAGAATTCAGTAATCCTGCATGCCTACAAGCAGAGAGGAGTGCAATAAATGTGACACCATTTGGCTGGATTCCAATATTTTCCATCTCTTGAAAGAGCTGGATAGCTTCCATTTCGCGTCCATGATGTCCAAGTCCTGCGATCATGGCATTGTACAGAGGCACATCTCTAATGGGTAACTGCTGGAAAACCTCTTTGGCATACCCAATTTGGCCCGATTTTGCATACATATCGATTAGCTCAGTGCCCAATTTCTCTTCGATCTCTATTCCATTTCTTATTATATAAGCATGGATTTGCTTGCCCTTTTCTAAATTTGCTTGCATTGCACAAGCAGATAGCACTGAGATCAGCATTAGTTGATCTGGGGTGGTTTTTTCACTCTGCAAAAAGTCCCAAAAAAAGTTGAGGGAAGCTTTAGATTGTTGGATTTTTACATATCCTGAGATCATAGCTGTCCACGAAGCAATATTTTGGTTGGTTAGAGAATAAAAAATTCGGCGAGCTTTGTCTAATTTGCCTGTTTGCGCGTAGCCCATGATCAATGAAGTGGAAGCAAATCCATTTTCTGGACAAATTCTGGTGTATATGAGCTCTGCTTGTTGTAATCTGAAGCATTTACAGTACATATCAACCAGGCTGTTGCTTATGAATGAGTTCATTTCATAGCCATTTTTAAGGACCCAACCATGGGTTTCTCTCCCATGTTTCAAGGCCTTTAGACTTGCACAGGCACTGAGAACATTGGCTAAACTATGGGCATTGAGCTTGACTCCTTCTTGTACCATTTTGGCAAAGAGTTCCAGAGATGTTTCTCCATGGCCATTTTGAAAGTACCCAGTAATGACAGTGTTCCATGTTACAGTATCGTGGTGAGCCATGCTTGAGAAAAAATTGAAACCCATGTCTAATTCTCCCTCATGAAAATAAGCAGCGAGCATAACATTGGAGCTCATGAGTTCTCTCTTACTAGTTTGTCTCTCAGTGGCTGATGAGTTTTCTCTCTCTTTATCCTCATCGAAAGCTTTGATCATTGGTCTTGCGCTAGTTTCTCTCTCTACGGCGTGTAGAAAGTTTTCACTGTATCCATGATCGTCGAAAGCTCTTCTTGCTTCCTCCAAACCGGAGCACTTCGCATACATATGGATGAGAGAGCTCTTCGAGAACCCATCTTTGCCAATATTCCGTGTCTTTATCATACAAGAATGGACTTGTACTCCATAGCATAAAACCACTAAATTTGCAGCTAAATTGAGCATGGTAGTGAAGCTGAACTCATCCATATGAACACCATCTTTGTGCATTCTTTTAAACATATTAAGAGCTTCTGTTGAGAAGCCATTGTGAGAATAACCAGATAAAAGAGAATTGTAAGTTACAGTGTCTCTTTCAGGGGCCAAATCAAAGAGAAATTGGGCATCCAATAGATTGGTGTTCTTGATGTAGCCATTGATCATGGTGTTCCATGAGAAAACATTTTTTTGTGGCATTTCATTGAACAATTGGCGAGCTTCGCCGATGTAAGTGTTCTTAAAGTACACTTCTATGAGCTGGTTATAGGTGAAAATCGTTGTGGGGAGGCTGGTTTTTATGATGTGGGTGTGGAGCTTGAGACATTCTAGTAAATGTCTTTTCATGTATTTGTGTTGGGGTGGTGGAGAATTTTAAGGAAGAAGCATGTGATGATAATTCATGCAGTGGAGGAGAAAAAGCAGGGAGCAACAAAATCAATGGGTTGAGGAAAACAATAAAGGATTCATGTGATGGATCATAACCATGGAGCTTTATGGCTATGCGCTGATAGTCTTTTAGCAGAGAGAGACAGAGAAAGTCCTACGCTGCTATCAATCCTTAGGTGAGAGAAAGAGAGAGAGAATCCTATGCTGCTATCAATCCTCAGGTAATCGAGAGAGAGTGTCTTATGCTTGCGACGAACATGGAATCCAGAGAGATGGAATCATGATCATGGGCATTTATATTAGGGCATATATGGTATGCGTGAAGATACTTTCGCAAAAGTATTTTCATAATCCTAGAGTTTTTTTCACCCCAATTGGTCTTAGAGCATGTTTTTCAGAGATGGAATCATGATCATGGGCTTTTATAATGGGCATATATGGTGCGCGTGAAGATCCATTCATAAAAGCATTAGAATTCACCCATCTACTTAATCGTAGCGTTTCTTTCACACCAATCGGTCTAAGAGCACTTTTTCTCACCAATTGACAACCAATTAATTTGAAAAAACTCCTGTACTTAATTATATTAAGGATTTTTTTCACATGAAAATACTTTCACAAAATTTTTTTTACATCTTTGTGAAAAATTTCTCTAACACTCTAAATCATTGCGTACTTATAGAAGTTAAAATAATATGTACATGAGAACGATGTGCTTATGTGAGAAAAGCTTTCTCTTTTTATTTTTTCCTTTTCAATGGAAGGGAATTAGTGGCTACAACATAGTTTCAATCTCTAGAGTGGTACCCACTCTTCTTTTTCTTTTTCATGAAGGCACTTAATGGTTCCCAATACAGTAAGCATTGTCTATTTAGAAGCTATACAGAAAATCTGCCTTTAAATTTTTCATGAGAATGACTTAGCAGCATGCTGTGTATTAAAAAAGTTGGTCAGCAATGTAACTGTAAGCATTGCAAAGTGAACACGCCTTTCTCATTTTCCAACTTCTCCACACCTACTAAACCACTCAAAAAGGCGACAACTCTCTCTCTCTACAAAACTTTTCCCAAAAAAGCGAAGTAAGAGAGAAACAGAGAGAGGCTCCTTGCTGTATTTACATGATACAAAAAGAAAAATGCAGAGAAATCAAACTATCACTTAAATGGTTGAACAGTCATTGAAACCATTGTAGTATTAGAATGGTTGGTATATAAGACTAATTTCACTTAGATATATTCTCATAATCATTGTTAGAAAATTCCCAAGTTGGCTATGTTCTCATTAGGAAACAAGCAATTAGGCCCTTCTTAAATGCCTCAAATGATGTAAATACCCATATTTTGTCAGGGTTAAGAATGAAAGCACACATCTTTTTGTATTAAGTGCCTCAAATGATGTAAATACCAGTGTTTGTCTCAAATTACGGGTGGCATCCCTCTCACGGGTTTTTTTTTTCTAATCTAAGTTACCTCTGTCTTGTAATTCGAACACCGGATATGTAGAGTTTATATAAATACTGGACGGCTATATGCTATTTCCAAAAACTGCAAGCCCTCTCTCTTCAAACATCATGACCCAGTAAACTTTTAAATAATCTCTCTTACGCTCTCTCTTCCCCCAAACCATCTACCTCTTTCTCAACCTCTCGCTCTCTCATGCTCTCTCCCCACAGTCAAGGAGATGACCGGAAACCAAAAAACCAAATTCCCATTTCTCTGAGCTAACAAAGGAGAGCCATGAAAAAGCCCCACAAGAATACTTGGGTTGCTTAGACGGAAGGAGTAATAGAGGAACAGGGCCAACAATGGCTTGATTCAACTGGGTTGTAAAGCGATAGTCAAAGAGCATGGGAGACATTGAAATTATTCCCTTCGTCAATCTTTCTAGCTCTGCTAATCAAGAACGACAAACGCCTACTCCATGGATGGACCCCTAGAGGACGTGCATACTGCTGCGAAACAGAAACTTAATAATCAGTGTAACACAAGAAATGCCCAACCATGGAATTACGAAAGCTTTGCTGTAATAAATGCAACCAGGAGGAGTATTTCGATGTTTGAGAAATTTTAGTTTAAATTTTAGCTCTAGTCATGACGCACTTACCACAACCTCATTGAATGGATGGTCTGTAGTTGTGAGTGCAAAAGCCCAAACCGAGAGAGAAAGAGTTCAAAACTCACTTCAAAGAAAAGCAGGAAACAAGAGAGAATCCAAAACCCAATTCCGAGAAAAGCATGAAAGAGAGTCCAATCCTTACTACCCATTTTCTCTCTCGACCAGAAGTTCTCCGATCTCTTGCCCCAAGCCCCATTTGCAAATTTCTCAAGCTTTAATTGAGACCCATCTTACTGGTTCTTTAGCTTCCGATCTTTCTCTCTTTAACTTTATCACAGACAGATAGAGTTGTTCAGTATTTTGAATACCGGACAACAAATGTTAAAAACCTTAAGGACGGAAAGTTGTCTGGTATTTCGAACATCAGACAGCTGTTTTTTTTTGTACGATATAAACTTCATTTGTCCAGTGTTTGAATTACCGGATAGAGATAACTTGGAAAAAAAAAAATCCCCGTGAGAGGGAGTGCCACCCGTAATTTAATATCATATGTAAATTTTTCAATTCATGTTGTGTTTGAGGATATACTTAGAGAGAGGATTCCCACATGGAAAAAGTTTATTTTGTATTCTCAAACACATGAGTCCACCCTCCTTTTTCGTGGAATAGGATTTAAAATATATTCTAAGTTACTCCCATTTCATTCCCCTTTTGATCCACGAATTTGTAACTCATGATATCCAAAAAGAAAATTGAACAATTAAAAAAAAATTAAATTAGCCTATTTTGAAGGTTTAGGACTATTTTTTTTTAGATTTAAGTGACATTTTCCTCAGCAGTGTAGAGGCAAATGCGTGTGGCACATGAGGGCCCTTTATCAGCGTTAGTTGGGTAAAATGGCCATATTTTGTATAATTATATTATATAAGAGAAATGATTCTATAGGATCTTTCTTCATCCATGTGTGTAGGACCTTAAAGGATCAACCATTAAGTTTGGTATGGATCTATAGAAAAATCAAGTCTTACATTTATGGGATAACTTTTTTAAATATCCGTATCAACTTTAATGGTGATCCTTTGAGGTCTTACATACATAATGAAAGAGGGTCTTATAGGATCATTACTCATTATATAATATCGAAAGTTTGCCTAATCAAAGAGAGAGGAAAGGAGGGAGAGGTGATACTCTTTGCCCTTGATTGCCATAAATTTTGACAAGGGATTCTAGTTTTGATATTAATTTGAAAATTACATAAAATATGACTCAAATTAGTCACAGTTTTTAATAACTATCTAAAATAATAAATTTTTTTTTCCAAATATTGACATAAGAGCAGGTTGGGAGTAGAACTTGGTCTAGCCTGCTAAGCTAACAGGCCTTCGATGCATGTCCGGGCAAGCCTGGCCGGCTGTATGAAGGGGCTTGGACACGGCCCATCGGTGGCTGGGCCTTCAATGCCTACCAGGGCCGATGCCGCTCCTTTTCACAATTTTAAACTAAAATCATTGTATAATTAGGGACTGTCGACCTAATGTCAGGGCTCCGGTTAAGGTGGCAGGCGTTGAATCATGACCCGCGCTCTATAAAAGGCCCAGATCTCGACTTTGGATATTCAGGGCCCGCCGACAGCACCACGGGCCATTAGAGAGAGCTTTGGCCTTTGGGCTGTTGTGATGGGGCATGATGATATATCCTTGCAAATTATAGGGGTATATTGGTTCTTTCAGAATTTTTGGTGTGTTGTGCCATTTCTCAAATAAAGAGGGAATTATTTGGTCATATTCTTCGATGCGTTTACTGCCCTTTATTTCGTATAGACCCGACCACAATTGGCGTATTGAACGCGAAGCAACCCCCGTTCTTTGCACCACTTTTTGCAGATTTTTAGACTCTGAAATTTCTTGACTAAACTTGGACAAGATTCCTCCTAATTTACACAGAGAGAGAGAGAGAGAGAGAGAGAGAGAGAGAGAGAGAGTACTCTATTAGTAGAGTAGAGAGAGTAGTTAGTAGTGAGTAGTAGAGAGTACGTACTACACAAGAAGAGAGAGAGAGAGAGAGAGAGAGAGAGAGAGTAGTT
>NW_006499913.1:3366158-3387036 GCF_000471905.2 Amborella trichopoda | reverse complement strand
TACGACGACGTACGTAACGAGAAGAGAGAGAGAGAGAGAGACAGAGAGAGAGAGAGAGAGAGAGAGAGAGAGAGAGAGATTTTTTGTGTTTTTTGGTGAGAAGAAATGGAGAAGAACGTTATGATGGTGTGTATACCTGCTGGTTTTCTTGGGGTTGTGGCTACTGTTTTGGGTTTTGCTGCAGAGGCTAAGCATGTCAGGGTAAGCCTTTTCTCCCATTTCTCTCTGTTAAAATCTCTCTCTCTCTCTCTCTCTCTGCTTTCTATTAATGATTGGCTTTTCATGTTCTAACTGGCTTCTTGAAATTGTTAGTGGTTTCTATAAAAGAGTGGTATTGACAGTTTTTTTTTTATTTTTATTATCAATAATCAACAAAAGATATTCTTTTGTTGTCAATGCCCTTGTGGATTATTTTCATAGCCTTTCATTTCATGCCAAGGTGTTTTTTCCTGTTTCTTTTTCAGTTATCTACTTTTATTACTAAACTATGTCCTGTAATGGGTTTTTCTTCTTCCTTCTTATTTCTTTATTTTTGTTCTTATATTTGTTCTATCCGTAGTTTTCTTATAAAATTTCTTTTTGATTTTTTTCATTTGCTGCGTTCAGAGCATGCACTCAGTTATAAATGGGTTTTTTTCAACCTTAATTTATAATGAAGTTATATCATTGGTTCTAGCACTGTCATTGTCTGGTTTGCGGGGCATTTATTATTATTATTTTCCTCTCCTTTTTGCACATTTATGGACATTTTGTGTATTTTATCTGTCGATCTAATATTTACTATTTGTATTCATGTAGTAAATGGTTTTAGTTCCGTTAATTTATGCAACTGATTATTGCAACAAGTTGGCTATCCAGTGAACTGGTTTGTCCTATAATAATTACATATGTAATCTTTCCTCAGATATGGAATTACCAATGTGACGGGTTTAGATACGCAGGCCATTATATTCAGCATTTGGTGCAAGGCCAATAGCTAGAGAAAATTGGCCCTGCTTGTATGTGAAATTCAACTTGTTGTGGATGGGGGTAAAACTTTAAAGAACTGTACCAACCAGCTCTGAGCTAGGAAATCAATTAGTGACAGTTTGTGAAGTGGAAGCTTATCACTTAGTTTCTCAATGAGGTCTTCCCTTTTGTATGGAAATTCCCAACTGAAATCCTGACTTATGTGTCACAGATTTACAATGCTAGCTGTGAGGTGGAAAAAAAAAAAAGAAGCTTTGATGTGTTTCTCCCTATCATAAAAATGCTGGTTTAACACATGCGAACCGGTTTGGGAGGGAAGTGCTATAGTTCTGGAAGACGTGGTTTCTGAAATTGTGTCTTCCAGAAAACAAACGCGCTCTAAATTGAAGCGTGCAAGTTCAAATCCCATAATGGGTGATTTACAATTAGATTATAGACCATATCTAAATTTTAGAAAGTAAAACAAGCATGTTTTATAAGGGATGATATTTTTTCCTGTGTGGGACCATATCAATATAATAATAAATTAATAACAAATACGTATGAAATATATCGATAAACATATGCTTGTGATAATAAGTTGATAACATATTAAATACATTCTTAAATATATGTATGTGCATGTATTAAAGTATACTTTTTTTCTCTTTTTTGAGTATCGTGTTGTGATATGTTGTTACTTTGTATCTCTAATTAAGTATGGTGTAGTTTTAATAGTATACATATTCAAATTGATGTCAATGTGACATATGGATCAGGTTCATGACTTGCTTTCCTTTGATTGGTGCCTTCTTTATAGGACGGGTGTGGGCCACATGGTGGCTTTTGAATTAATAAAAATTTTCATTCTCAAAAAATAGTGTACATATTCAAATTGATGATTCAGTGGTAGCGCTTTTAATGTTGCCTGGAATGATAATGAGTTCAAACCCTGTGAATGTGAGATTTATTCATAGAAAGTAAACAGTCCACACTGCGTGTCTGAATATCAGACATGTCCTATATATGTGCCAACAAGCAGTGTTGGACAATGAATTTTCAGACATGTAAAGACAATGTGCCAGGTGCCTGTCTGAGCGTGGCGGTATGTGTCTAATTGTCGACACTTGTCGGCACACTACACGAGAGGGAAGATGGAGCGTTTGTGGAACTCTGCCTGATACTTGTTGATTCTTCAATGAGTCCAAACCACTGGATCATGCTAATACTAGCTTTACATTTAGCTTGAATGGCATAGGTGCTATCCATGAGATGCTTTATATACCCTTTTTTATCAATGAGGTGGAACTTATCAATAATGAGTTAGTTTGCAATTTACCTACCACTTCATGTTATTATTATTATTCACATGGTATAGGAGTCTGGCTCATCAAATCCTAGAATTCCCATCCCCCCCCCCTGTAAAGGTTAAGTATCGAATGAGAAGCTGTTTGTGTCAAGTTGCTACGGAAGGAGTAGACAAACTGAGATATACATGGCATAGCAGGAGTTTAGAAAGGAGAGGAGGAAAGAGAAGACATGTCCAACATAAAGATCTTCCTTTGCTTACCGACCACGGCCAGTGAATCAGCTAAGCCATTTCCCCTCCTCGTTACATGATGAAAGATGACCTATCTTCCATGACACAAACCCTTAAGCTCCTCAGTAACATCTGCCAAGTTCCTGGGGACCTGGCTTTCCTTACTTGCCTATCGGATAAAGTTCATATAATCTTCTTCAACCATTGGTGGATCTGAAATGCTTAGATAGGATAACTCGAGACCAGTGTAAAGAGCAACCACCTCTGCCCTGTTAGCATCACAATAGCCATATGATCAGCTATGGCCAAACACACGCTTCCCAATAATACTTCCAATTCCTGAGGGTCCTGACATCCCAATAGAGTTCCCGCCAAAGTTTAAGCTTGTGGAGATCCCCAGTGTGGATGCTTTCTGTATCACACTGTGAGCTACATAAACAGAGATTGTGGGACCATCTTGACAACTGGAATCCTAAATTAAGACCCAAATGGAATTCATTCCACAGCAAATAGATATCTCCCAATTAGTTTTCCAGAATTGATTCAATTGTATATAATTTTGATCTCCATATCAAATGCTGCAGTGCCAGACTAACAAAAGGTTAAGTATAGCTTCTGTGACTTTGTATTCAGAATCCTAGATGACTCTAATATTGACCATGAATCCTTGTCTAATTATACATTGAGTTCTTGGGAGGCACACACTGTATAAATAAAAAAATAATTTGAGAATCCCATTGACAATGTTTGGTACATGACTATGAACTACAAGCAAAAAAAACCCAGCAAAAAAATGAAAATTATTAAAAAAGTTAGAACTTTTCTTAATGCTAAACTGAGTCTCTCTTATAGGTGATTTATAAAGAATGGTGAGCATAAGACTTCCATCTAAAATCAATTGATAGAGTAATAAGAGTATGTAGCTACTTGCATATGCAATAAAATCCAGTAACTATGTCTTTATTAATTCACAAGTTCCTGGAATTTCTATATGTATTTTACTGGTCCATTCCCCAGCAATACTAGGAATATTTCCTAGTAATAAGAACCACTTTTCTCTTAGTGATAATTCATGTACTCTTTACCATGGATAGTTTCTAACCTTCTCTCTCTCGTTTGGAATTGTTATGCAGGCTGCTGATGTTCGGATGACAGATACTTCATGCATATACCCCAGGAGCCCTGCTTTAGCCCTTGGACTAACTGCAGCAGTGGCCCTTATGCTAGCCCAAGTTATCCTCAACACGGCAGCTGGATGCATTTGTTGTCAAAGGCGTCCACAAGCTCCTTCAAATCCTAACTGGATGATTGCCTTGATCTGCTTCATTGTCTCTTGGTAGTCTCTGTCTTTTTCCATGATCAAGTCTCGACTGGTTGAATTCATTGATCTCGTTCATTGTCTCCTGGTGGTTCGCCCTCCCCCCCCACTTCCTCCCTTTTTTTTGATAAATTATCTGGTGGTATTTGTTTCTTATTGAATGAGATAACACGGTACTGTATAATGAACTAGAAAGAAAGGGCATTGAAACGTGTGAAGTTCACGTAGATGCACCAACTTATGAACAACTCTCCAACTCTGTTGTTCAAATTCTCACCCTTGTTACCGAAATTATCAGCTGATTGATCTTGTACGTTCTTGGCTTCTACATCCTGCTTCCATCCTATTGCAATGTCAAAAATAAACATCTATTGCAACAGATTTGATATCCTTATAAACCATATATCTTCTCTTTGAGTTTTGTATTTTTTATTGATTCCTCTTCACACAATCCCTCCCCATGGCAACCCCGCCCCCCCAAACAAAAAAAAACCCACCACTACTTTTCTTCTTCTGCACGTGCACATGAATGAACATATGTATATGACTGTAGACATGCAAACACACGCACGCACAATTGAACACCATAACTCTGTTTTTGGTAATTATACATGTGACGGTTTTAAAATCTGCCACACTTGGGACTTTGTAAATTTTCTATTATAAACTGTACCACTTAAGTTTTATTTTGCTATTAGATTATGCTCTTGAATGGTTGTGGTTTTTTTTTTAATGGTTTGGTTGTTGTGAATTCAAGTGGATTAGTAACCTGGGACAAACTATCAATGAATCAGTGAATAATGTAAAAGCTTGCTTTTACGATGTCGTATTCATAAATATGATAAAAAAAAGTGATTCAGTTGTATTTGGTTGTCTCTATATTTTCTAAATTAACATTTTGTAAGTTTGTTTGGAATTTTCTAAAATAACTTATTCTCTTTGGAGTTTTCACTTCTTTTTTTAGTGTCTCATATATTTTCATATGTAGTCATATTTCTTATTTCTTGAAAAGTCTGAAGTATTTTGAGAAGTGGCTGAAGCACATCTTTGCCCATACCAAACTGAGATTTACTTAGAAATAAATCGGATAGAATTATACGTATGTACATTTATATATCTGCAAATTCATAATTTTATATATATGTGCTTTAGACACACTTGTGTTTTCTATATAAATATACAGCTAAGGTTACATTTATAGCATGTATATATCTAGATTCAAAAGAGATCAAGCAATGCAAAATCAGTCCAGATGCCCATGTGCATACTATATACCTGCAGTCACACATACGTGCATATGTGCATACATGTATCTATACTATATTAAATTTCTTAAATTCTTAGTAAATAAGAGTGGTGTGTCATCATACTTCAATAAAGGCCATACATATTTTTAGATTTATCTCTGAGTACAAGTTGAGGAGCTCACCCAGATCACTTGGACTCGGCAGGCTGCCGAGGCTTGCCAATTCTGGGAAAACCCCCAACTTGGAGATATATAATTTTTTCTTATTTGACCAAAACCATACACATTTGAGCCCAAATTTCTCCCATAGACTCTTTTTGTATGATCTATCCACTAGATGTATTAGATTTGAGCAAAAATCATTGAGTTTGACAGATTTGAGAAATCAAAACATTGCCCTAGGTTTTGGCCATTTTCGAAGAGTTGTGATTTCTTTGCAACGGTTGGTTGATCTTCATTGAAATTTATTCCTTGGGTTCTTCATCCAATAATAGGCTTATTTTTCACCCAAAAAAGAGAAAACATCAGATTTATGAGATTTTGTAATCAGATTTATTATTCATCCAAAAATTTCAAGAACATAGATCTGCAAGAATCGAAATCGAAACCCAAATCTGGTTTTGGGGTTTCGATTGGGGCTGTCTAAGGAAACTTTAACAATGATTGAAGACATTGATTTGCACTGAGCATGAAGATTGGGGGATCAGCATCAAAATTTTGGGTGGATTTCATGTTTTTTCAATTTAAATTCATATAATTGATTTTTGGGGATTATTTTTAATATCCCTATCAGTTTTTTAAATTTAAAAAATACCTAAACTTTTCATATATTACGAGCATGCCCTTCCCACTGCCCCCCCAACAAACAAAACAAGTTTTCTTATAATGCTCCTGCTATGGATTTGTTAGATCCGTGGTGCTTTACCAGTGCTAACGGTTCTTACCACTAAGACCTAAGAAGTCCGCAACATCATTGCTCTCGACCTTAGGTCCATAGCGGTTTAGCCCCTACAACATTTTGGTGGTTCTTGGAATTAATTTGCACTGCTATGGACCTATCATTGTGGATCTATTAGATCCGTAGTGGTAAGGACCGCCATGGATTTAATAGATCCATATCACGTTCCAGCACCATAGACGTAACAGATCTATAGTGGGGACATTTTAGGTATGGAACTAAAGAAGGGCAGAAATGGGTATGGGCTTAATATATGAAGATTTTAGGTATTTTTAAATTTTCAAAAATAGCTGGGATATTATTAATAATTTCACTTGATTGTTCTTGGGTAAATTTCACTGTTACTTTAAATTCGTAATCCATCTGTGATATGCTTTTTTATGTTTTCCTGTTTTCTTATGATTTTTACCAATTTTTTACTATTTTCCCGAGTTGTTGGGCTTTTTAGGAACTTTGTGGTGACTTGGGTGAGGGCTTCGGCAAGTTGTCTTGGACTCTCCTAGGGGGCGAGTTCTATTGCCAAGTTGATTTTTATTACACTTGATGAACAATAGCTTTTAAATATTCCGTCTCTCCTTACAAAGTAGGAAGCTCCCCTTGTACATTAGAGTAATGAATAAGGTTTTCTTGCATATCATTCTTGTTATAAAGTGGGAAGCTTGCCTTATAATAAGGTTTTGTTGCATGTAAGGATGTAGGGATTAAGATGAATTTTATTTTTCTTTGGATTTCTTTATTCTTTAAGTAAAATAAGAATGGAAATTTATAATATACACTTAATTTATCAAGTATTTAACGTTTTACCGTTTTTCAACTATTCCAAGTCATGATCATGTGAATTTTAATAATGAGATTTTGTTGTTTAACAATTTCTTGTCCATTTTAAAAATAGGAATTGAATAAATTAGTTATCCTTAAACAACATATTTCTAATGAATAAAGCTTATCTCCATATATGATAAAGGGGAAATACCCTCGTACTCCCTATTTTTGGTTTTCATATCTCAATAGACTCAAAGATTCAAAATATATCTCTTAACCCCTGACTAACTTTACCCACTTTTAACTATTTTTTTAGCCCTAACAAGTATAAGTATAAAAAAGATATGCTCATTCTAAACCCTTCATCTCTTTACGTGATATATTCCCCTCAAATTTCTCTCTCTAAAATTCACCCTCTTTGTCTGTCTAACGGGGGAGAGAGAGAGTGAGAGACACAAGGGGAGAGAGAGTGGGAAAATAGGTAGAGAGAGATTTAGGGGAAAATCACGTGAAGAGAGAAAAGATGGTGTTTAGAAAGGATTGTCTTTTAATATTTGTTTGGGGCAAAAAAATAGGTTTAAAGGGGATAAAGTTAGCTTAGGGGGTTAAAAAATATAAAAGTTGGAATTTTTATGACTCAAGATATGTTTTGAAACCTTGGGTCTATTGAGATTTAAAACTTAAAAATGGGGGGTATGAAGATATTTTCCCTATGATAAATTATAAGGATTCCCTTTAATTTTTTATTTTCCAAATGAGGAATATGACACTTGTATATTTTTTTATGAAGTTTTATTTCTTTAATAATTTGTTTTAATTTTAAATGTGATATTTGAAAAATAGTTTATAATTTTGATTGGTACTCTTATGCATCACACAGGCTGCGGACTAGTGCATATTCATACACATAAAAGGGCCTTTGTGCGTAATATGCATGTGTGCGCGTGTTGTATGTGTGTGTGCTCAACAGCACGTGCCATGCATGGGCTTGCTCTTGGCTAGGAAGGGAGAGACAGCACTTGTTTTAATGTATGTAGAATTGTAGATAGGTGTGTGTGCATTTGTTTTTTTCTAAAAACTGGTTAACTTTGTTAAATAAAAAATGATACATTACATTAGATCAGGTTGAGGTAAGTAAGGCATCCCACAAACTGGTAGCTCAGACTACAGGGGGGGAAGAATTATAGAAAACTACTTCTAGAAAGGAAATTATATGAAAATGGAAAAGCTACCGATGAGGAAAGTGCCTGAAAAGAGGGGGAAGGCCAATAGGAAAGAGGGTAAGGAGGGTCCAGAGAGGAGGAGAGAGCCCATTAAAGGAATAATTGGGCAGAAGGGTCTGTTGTTGGACTCCCAGTGGCTGGAGTTACCCTGTTTAGCGAGATATGCGTCTCTGACAATTGAGAAATCGCAGAAGCCCAGTTATGAGATTGTATTGGACGAGCTCCCTTGGTCGAATAGGAAGGGGATATGCCAAGAGCCTCTTCTGGCTTGTTCTTGCTAGAAGACCTTTGTTTGTCGTTCGCTGTAGAAGAAAAGGGAATGAGAGGGAACTAGAAGGCAAGGGGGGGGGGGAATGTGTGCGCAATGGGTTGGCAAGCAAATGGAAGAAGAGGAGAGGGTTGCGAGGGCAAAGGAAGGGCTTAAACTAAGAGAGGGAGATACCTCGGGAAGGGCTAGAGCTTTTGAGAGAGTAAGAGAACGGAGCAGGAGGAGGGGGGTGTTGGTTTGGGGGGGGGGGGGGGCATGGGGGGCCAAACCTGTGTTCGCAGAATCGAACCAGAGCGGTTAACCGGACATGGGCCTGGAAGCAGTTTAACCGGCCTAACTGGTAAACCGGTTGATTCCGCTCTAATCGGGCAAGCCCCAGGCGGTCAAAAAAGTGTTGAAAAAAATAAAAAAATTCAAAAAATCTATTAAAATGTGAAAAGCGTATAAAGAATGATTAAAACAAAATACATTTAAATGAAGTTGAAAATTAATGAAAAAAATGGATTTTAACCCATTTTATATTTCCAAGAGCTATTTTTAAAATTTTCTAAAAAGGATTGGAAAATATAAAAGTGAGTATTAATGACCAAAACAAATTTGAATCTTTACCATAATGTAAAGAATATTTAAAAATGCATTAAAAATCAAATTCTTTATGTTTGAGAATTTATATACATTTTTTTTATTTTTTATTTTTAAATACCTGTTGATCATCCTAACTACCCAAAACCGGAACCGGCCATCTGATCTAGCCGGGCGGTTAGATCGGGTGATTTTGCGAACAATGGGCCAAACAGAGTGAAGAACAAAGAAGATGGGGGGGAGGGGATCAGGGTGACAAATAATTAGGGAGAGGAAAGAGAGAGAGAGGAGAGATGAAGCCAAAATAGAGATTAAGATGTAGGTGGAAGAGAGATCCTCTACATTTCTTCGCTATATGTAGAGGAGGTGTGCATTTGTTAATACATGTAAATATCAATTATGTAGGTGCAAGCATGCATGTACCAAGTATGATGTATGTGTATTTGTGTGTGTGGCGGGCCTGTTGAGTAGTATGTATGCTTAAAATGCCTTTTGCTTAATAACGTCGATGGTTGTGTCCGTCTCATTCCATGCTGTCAAGCAGTTTACACAATATAAATATTTGAGTCCGCATCGGTGTCCTCACATAGACATGCAAATATTTCACAAATGCCACTGCACCCTGTCTGTTTTTTGTTGGCTAGTTTGCATAGCTTGACGCCTTACATGCCATAGCAACATCGCTGTCGGGATATTATCGGCATGGAGTTCTCTTATGATATTGTGGGGAGGGTTTTATTTGGGATATTATTTGGAGCATTGTCTAACTAAATTATTGCATGCTATGCTCAAACCTCACAGATACAAGGAGCCCGTGTGTATTTCAACTTACAGTTAATTTACCTTCAAACTTCTAGCACATATTACTTTATTATAGATAAGTTGTTTATGTATATGAAAACCAAATAACTGATTTAAATACATTTTACTTTTTTCCTTTTATCAATATTCATGACCAACCCATATAACTTACCCATAATGTCTTCCTCTTTTCAAGTAATTGTCATGTGCTTATCATAAAGTCCCTCCATTTTAAGCTTATTTGCTTTATTTGGTGTTTTACTTATTTGGTGAGCGAAATAATCCTAAAATTAAAAACTGCTCTTGAATAACTTACCTATTCTAGTTAACATTTTCGTTGAAATGCAATCTCTGTTTCTTCATCAAGGCTTTCTACCATGCACCAGGATGCCCAATTCAACTTGATACTCTATTTTTGGGATATTTGAAAAAACACAAGTTCATGGCCACCCAACTTTACAAGTTATGAGTCACCCAGCTCGTAAAATTTAAAATATTTGAAGACAGGATGGGTTGGGTTTAACTGGCTGGGTGACCAGTGACATGTAAAGTTGGGAGTTCATATACTTCCTTTTTTTTTTTTTGGCAGTAAAATAGCATGCACAGGACTAATCTTCATCTACTAATACAAAGGGCTGTGTCTAGCTTACACAAGAATTACAACACTACAGTTAGAATTTAGTGCAGGCCTCATAATTGCCCCATTATAACGACCATTTTCGTTTAATCACGTCCAATTGTTGAATTACCTTTGTTTAGTAGCTTGGGCATAAACTTTAAATGCTTGAGACCTAGAACACTTAAGACAGCCCCTTAGCATGCCTTGTGTGGTGCTCATAATTCCATATATAGCTTATTTTAGTTAGCACATTGTTATAGGGGAAGACCATAGTGCACAATTTCTTTCTCTTGACTTGGATGCCCTGAGACCAGCCTTAGAATGTCTTTCAAATACGCAAATGACCTTTGAAAAATTCTGTTAAGCCTCAAGGTTTAGAGCTTATGGGGTTTGTTGTGAATGCTATTGGTTTTGCACTTCTGCTTTCCTTTCTTCGCAGAGTTTAGTGGAGAGTGGGGCATAAGGAAAGAGGTGGGGGGTGGAGAAGGGGGAGGACGTTTGTTAGAATGGACAAATCGTGTCTTTTATCATTTTATAGATGTTATAGTTTTCATATTTCCATGTTAAAACAATAAAGTTATTAATTTGAATTTTTACATAAAGTTAGGGATTATCCCTATTTGGACATTTGGTTTGTGTTCTTGGGCTGAAATTCCGTGTAATAAAGAATCTAACATCGCGCTTGATTAATGTATGGTATTTGGCATTTTCAGGTGATCTTAATACTTTTCTAGTTGATGATAGTCTGTTATTACCGTTATAACTTTTAAAGTTGAGCTTACCCTAAGTTTTAAAACTTGGCCAAGTTACACAGCCTCAGCACCTTAGCGAGATGAGTCCTGGTTACAAACTAGGAATATATATTAAATAAAATATAGTTTTTTACTAAATCAGTATATAAATATGGTCATATAATTTTGATGTTTTTGATGATGATTTGTGGGTTTTTCTTATCATATGCTCTATTTTTCTATTTTCCCATTTTTTGGATTTTTTTGAATTGTTTCTACCTATAAATCAATTTTTTCCGTATTCAAATTTTTATATGATTTTTTCCATCCTTTTTAGACTTTTAATGTTGTTATTTGTTTAATTTGCTTTTTATGGATTTTATTTTTATTTTTAGACTTCTTTTTTAAAAAAATCGCCTTTTTTGGGCTTCTGCACATGACTTGGTTGTGTCCACTAGGACTCCTCTGAGTTAATAGGCTTGGTCAGGGACTGAGACCCGTGCCCGAGATCATGAGTTTGAATGGTTAGTGTGAATACAAATGGTTTAAGTTATAGGCGGTGTTATAGATGTCAAACTACAAAAAGTTGTAAAAGGTGTCTGACACAATGACCTTAAAACCCAAAAGGGCCCAACATGTCTGTTCGGGTATGTAAATACGAAAAAAGTAAGAAAAGTTGAAAAAGAGAAAGATATAAACAATCTACGAGAGAATTAAAAGTTTTCTAGTTACTATAAGCATGAAGTTGAAAAATATTGATTTAGGGGTGCTTATGTCTTAGGTTAGTGAGAGGTTCTTATGTCCTAGGTTAGTAAAATATGGGATGTTATTGGTGGAACAGGTTAGCAAGATATTATTGAAGGGCTTGTTCATATTAGCAAACTATTAGAAACTTATTAATGTAATTTTTTACTTTAATTGAAAATTTCACTTGAAAACGATAAAATATGAATTAAAATTATAGGATATATCATAAAGTAAATTATCATGTATTCAAATATGGAGATGTGCTACTTTTCAATCCATAAATATTGGATATAGAGAAGTTCCTTTTCTTTTTATCAATAATAAGGGTTGTCACCATCCAATCAATAATAGGTGAGGCAGTGATAGTTTGAGATCAGTCGTGCCTACAATTTCATTAATCAACTCTCCACTGTTAAACTTCTTCATGGATTGTATGTTATGATTTTGATGTCATAGTTGTCGTCATCATGTGGATCATACCATACTGATCCTTTTTTCTACACATGATACCTTATAGCCTATCTTCATTCCTTAATTATTTGTCTTTCTGTTTTTTGAGGAATATTTGACTATAGTTGTTGGAAACATCTATGATTCTGAATCGTTTATGGAATTGGAATCGCAGAATCGCATGTATCAGAAGTTTCGGAATCTAGGAATCGTTGTCCGTACGATTCGGATTTGAGAAAATGATTCTCACTAATTCAGAATCGTGATTCAAAAATTAAGAATCGTGTGTCCTATTTGTAAGAATCGATGTCCCTTCATCTTGGAATCGCGTTTCATATGTATATGGAGTCACACATGACCTCACTTATTTCGGTGATTGATAGAATCGTGATTCCTAAAAATATGGAATCGTTATTCCTAAAATTCTAGAATCGTTGTCCCTATCAACTTAGAATTAATATTCTCACCATTCTAGAATCGTGATTCTCCCCATATTGGAATCGAGATTCTCCCCTTACTAGAATTGCGAACCAATACCCTCCGGTACATAAGAGAAGTATTCAGAAAATATATAAATTTACTATTACTACAAGATCGAATTTTGATATGTATATACTCAATCCAAGACTCCAAGTATTAATATCAACCTTTATGATATATTTGTGGACAATCTTATACAATGAACTCGGTTTACCGATAACCCTATTATTCCTACAAGGTCTGGAGCTAGTCTACGACATACAAGGAGTGAGAACAAGGACAAGCTCCCTTTATCTCCTTTCCTTGAATTATAAAATAAGTACATGACATAGTAATTCTTCTTTGTTAAATGTAGTTTTGAGTATTTTGACTTTTGAAAAATTGAGTTATTCAATTTGTAGTCATTTTCTCTGATATTTAATGATTAATTTAACCTAAAATACCACACAGGGCACTTTGCTCATATCCTTATTATCTTCTTATTTTACTTAAAGAAAACCATTTTTATCCACGTATTCAACTTGAAGAAATGATGGTGCCGAGCATATATTAAACATTATTACATTAGTAGTTTAGTACCCACACCATTTACCAAACATTATTAAATTTGAAGTAATATATTTTTTTAGTATTATTTATTCTTGGTAAGAGTTCTTAAAAAGTAACATGGAATGAAGGATGGAAATTAGTAAATAAAAAAATAAAACTTTAACATATTACTTATATTTTAAATTTTGATTTTATTGCCGTGTGCAACAACTTTAAATTCTCTCATGCTCTCATACATGTCGCGCTCACTTATGATTGAGCACACATCGAAGGGTTTCTGCTCTCCCTATGCTCTCATTGCTTCCTGACAACATGGATTCACAATTCCTTAATTCTTTGAATCAACGTTTAACATAAGTAGAATCGCATTGTTGTGTGGCAAAGAATCACGATGTCTGCGATATAGAAACTTGATTCCAAACAACATGGATTTGCAATTCCAAAAAATTTGGCATCAACGTTTTTCACAAGCAGAATCGCGTTCTTGTGTAGCTAAGAATCACAAAGTCTTTGATATGGAATCTTGATTCCGGCAAACCAGGAATCGAGATTCCTAAACTACGTGGAATCGCATTCTGTAAAAAATGGAAACGTGATTCCTTTTTTTTAGAATCGACTTTCGCTCGGGGAAATGCCGAATTGAGATTCCGAAATGGAATCGCTACCCTCATAGGCAATTCGAGTAACTATATATTTGACTTTTTTTGTTTGTTTGTTTGTGTGTGTAAGTGTGAGTGGTGGGTCCGTTAGTGTAGGGGGGAAGGAGTTCGTGCCCATGGCAGTAATGCTCTTACTTGTCTTTCTTAAGTAGCTTAAATAACTTATCCATCATTTCGTCTTCTACTTCTAACTAGGTATTTTGTTCTTGACTTTTTATCAAGGTAAGGTATTTTGGAAGCTTTTCTTTTCCATTGCGTACTACTTTATCTAGGGAAGTCTTTATTTTTCCCTATGTTTAGGGCAGGTCTACCTTTCAATATTTAAAGAACTGTAGATAATTTGGATTTAATTTTAAAATTTGCTCTCTAGAGTAGTACACCCTATATTTAGCAAGTTGACTTGTATGTCGGAGTTTCAGTGTGTCATTCTTAAAACTTGACATGGAGGACACGAGCCCGAAATGGGCCATGTCAATCGAACATGGAAAGAGGTAGATGCTGTTTACTAGTTGCAGGTAAAATTGACAAGGAAATGTTGATCTTATAGATTAATAACATTTTGGAAATAAGTTTCAATGACAATTTCGTGTAGTTTCTGCCATTGCTTCCTTTTATTGATTGCCATACTTGACCATAAATGCCTGCTCTTGTCGACAACTCAGTGTAACTTTGTACACTCGTACTCTCTTCTCCTTTAATACAAATGTTAACACTTTCAGAAGAAGGAAAGGAGAAAAATAAAACCAGACAACTCTGTAATTGCGTTCTGCTACTCTCTCTTATACCCCTTCTTTGATTTTTTATCTATGATAAAATACTTCTCTTGCTGAAACTCAGTGTCATAGTGAGTTTCGTCTCTTACACTTAAGACTTTTTTTTCATAGCCTTTCTGTTGCTTGCCATGCTTAAAGCATGACTGCCTCCTTAAGATGAATAAACTGTATCTCTTACTCACTCCACTGTCAATTCACTGTGCGTCTCTCTCTCTCTCTCTCTCTCTCTCTCTCTGTATGTGTGTGATCACTCCCTTTTTTCAATGTCTTGCTATAATTTAGTACTTTTTGTGTGTGATCACTCCTTTTTTCGATGTCTTGCTATAATTCGGTGCTTTCTTTTTTTTAATCTGGATTTAGTACTTCTTGCTATATATACTTTCTTGTTGATGGGTCAAAATGATTGAACTGTTTATCTCTCTTGCAATTATTTTTCGTTGACAACTCAATATGGTCTAACTCTTTCTCCCTCCGATACCAATTTAGGATCACTTTTGTGATAGCCTTTCTTCTCTTCCTTGCTGGCGCTGCTCTGAACGATCAACATGGTGATGAAAGTACATATTTTGGTGGCTACTGTTTTGTGGTGAAATCTGGGGTTTTCTCCGGCGGGGCTATACTCTCACTATCTAGTGTTGCTCTGGGCATCATTTATTATGTCTCCTTGTCTTCATCGAAGACTCATGAATCATGGGGTAACCAAAACAATCAATCCATCGCCATGACACAGACAACTCAGCCTGTGTTTGTACCTGAGGACACCTACAACAGAAGGCAGCAGTTTCCCTGACTTTTTCTTGCTGTTCGTCAGCTGGCCTTTCTTGAGGTGTGCCTATTATTCATTTTGAACTACTGCTACAAAAATCTGGGATGACCATTCGTGTATTGATAGCAGGCAACGAGGCCCCTTGGTTTTCTTTCATTTACTCATTTCTGTCAAATTTTCAATCTCTCTTCTTGTTATACATGAATTTCTCAACAACTAGGATTCTACAAATTTTTTTTTTGTTTTTCCTATATACAAATGAGGTGTTGCTTCTCCCTCTCCTTTCAAGGTTGTCCAACTGGATTGGTTTTTTTTAATCTTTTCCTGTAGTAAAATTCTATTGTTGAATCTGGGAAATTCTTGAATTTGAGTTTCTTGTCCTTATTTTAAGATATCTAATTTATTTGTGAAAAAAAGGATATGAATATGTATTTCATATGAAAGTTTTGTATAGTTTGCTGAGAGAGACCCACACACACACATACACACATGTGCACACGAACGCGAACACGAACGCGAACGCGAACGCGAACGCGAACGCGAACACGAACACGAACACGAACACGAACACGAACACGCACACGCACACACACATGCACACATACCATGCTAACAGCTTGGTTTCTAATTTGGATTTCTTAGTTACAAAAATTTAAAATTCAAAGTAAATGAAATATGAGGACAATGATATGAATTCTATAACTTTATGTATTTCTTTATTTAGAGATTATAAATGTTTAAAATATTGGAAACTTAAATTCTCAATTGGCTTCACCTTTATAAATCGCCTAAAGTATGGAATCTCTTTTTTAAGTTTTTTTCTATCCCCACTCTTTCCAAAAGCTCTCTTAAGTTTTCTCCATCTACCATACAGCACGGTCTCTCTCTCTCTCTCTCTGACTGTGTGTTTGGGCTCTGCAAATATCTCATTTCTTGCAATCATTTCATATTCTTTATCAACCATGTTTGAGGGACATCATTGAGCCTTTAGAGCTGCGCTCTTTTGTTTGAAAATGGAAGAAGATAGATCGGTGGACGGGATTTGATTTGTACAGCATTTGTGATGGACTGTTAAACTTATTTCACCCACAAAATAGAAATGTGAATTTTCTTCTGTGCTGAGAAAAAAATGACATGATTGGTTGGGAATTCATCAACTACCTTCAAAGATGAGATATGGTTTGTTGATATATGACATACTATAGAGTTGATGGCCGCTCTGATTATTATCTTTTTGCCATTTACTATTGTAATATTGATCTCTCTCTCTGGCGGGGTTCTACTTCTACCCTCAATACCGAGATGCATTGTTCTTTCTCAGTCATGCCCGGGACGAGGAAATACCAAGGTTTATAACCATCAATCTTGGTTATGGAATCTTTTCTTCTTTGCACTATAAGAAGTTAAGTCATTTGCATGAGGTTCCAACTTTCACAATCAAATCAAATTAAGGTGCACCTTCAAAATTTGTCATGAGATAATTTTTAGGATGGTGTAAGAATTAATTTTTATATGTAACTATAAAATTTTAAATTAAAAATAGTTCAAATCAAGCAGATCTATGAATGCATGGAAATCTTGAAAATGGATAGTTTAGATAATATGTTCGCAAGACGTATTATTTTTATACTTGAAATATCTTTTTCTTCACATCGAGAAGATCAATTAGATGTTTTTCTGACATTTTAAAAAAAACATTTGGACCGCTAGTTACACTTGTTTTTAGATGGACCACCTATTTGCATCCATCTGGACGGCCATATTGTAGAAATGCTTGTCTAGCTCACATGAAACAATTTTCCTTCAAAAATTGCTTCACTTCCGACGTTGAAAGTACAGGCATTTTGGAAAAAGTATGAAGAGAAAGCAACATGAAACAATTTTCCTTCATAAATTGCTTCACTTCCGACGTTGAAAGTACAGGCATTTTGGAAAAAGTATGAAGAGAAAACAAAAAGGGCTGCAAAATTTAATTTTGACCAGTTTGTCATGGGTCTCTTAAAAACACTCAAATTAACTCCGAGGGTAGCCATACCTTCTACTCTAATTAAGGACAAGATTCTTTCTAATTAATTAGGACAAGATTCTCTCTAATCAGAGAGACTCTTGAATTAGAGAGAATCCTATTAGAGAGACTCTTGAAAATGTAGGAATAGAGAAACAGGTTCAGACAATCAAAACTTTCACACATATGACAAGATTCCCTCTAATTAGAGAGACTCTTGAAGTAGAAAGAATCCCATTAGAGATAGACTTACTACAGAAACAGGTTCAGACAATCAAAACTTTCACACATATGACAAGATTCCCTCTAATTAGAGAGACTCTTGAAGTAGAAAGAATCCCATTAGAGAGAGACTCTTAAAAATGTAGGAAAAAAGTGTTCAGACAATCAAACCTTTCACATAAATGAATCTCGAGGGTGAGAAGATCACTTTGAGGGTTTTACGATTTTGGGTGCACCTTACTTGTGCATTATTATAAGGTTGATACCTTATATAAATATTTAAAAAGTAGTATATATAGACAATTTTGAGTTTTTTGTTGGGGACACCATTTGTTAGCATTCATCTACAAAATAGATGTTTAGTGCATCCAGGGAGACTATTACAAAAGTGTATCTGCTGTCGCATTTGGGAAAACCATTACAAAAGTGGTGAACTGCATGGTTTTTTCTCCCGTTCCTAACTTTTGTGAATCCTAAGTAAGGCAGTCCAATGATTGACATATCGGATCACCCAATTTCACCTACTCCAGGCAAAAGGAAAAAACAGAAGAAAACTCGATCGGTACAATACATCTCTTCCCCTCTCTACGATTTTCCTCTCTACATTATTTATACATCTCTCAGACGACAAGTCAAACTATGGGTGCCGAGACTGATATAGAACTTCAGAAACATATTGTACCCATCTCTTTCATATATATTCATACACACTTGACTGATTGTGGGATCCAAGCTTCGAAAAGACCTCACAGCACAAGTCAAACTTTGGGACGGGACTGATAGAGAATTTCAGAGTGATAATATAGAAACATATTGTATATCCATCTCTTCTTTCATACATTCATACAGACTTGACTGATCGTGGATCCAAGCTTTGAAAAGACCTCACCTACTTAAGACAAAAGGAAAAAAACAGAAGAAAACTCGATCTATACAATACATCTCTTCCCCTCTCTCCGATTTTCCTCTCCACATTATTGATACATCTCTCAGAGCACAAGTCAAACTACGGGTGCTGAGACTGATATAGAACTTCAGAAACATATTGTACCCATCTCTTTCATATATTCATACACACTTGACTGATCCTGGGATCCAAGCTTCGAAAAGACCTCACAGCACAAGTCAAACTCTGGGACGGGACTGATAAGAGAATTTCAGAGTGATAATATAGAAACATATTGTATATCCATCTCTTCTTTCATACATTCATACTGACTTGACTGATCGTGGATTTCAGAGTGATATATAGAGAAACGTATTGTATATCCATCTCTTCTTTCATACATTCATACAGACTTGACTGATCGTGGATCCAAGCTTTGAAAAGAGCTCACAGAAGACAGGAAAAACAAGAGAACAAGTTAATAAATGTAACAAACAATCAATAATATTAAAATAATGATAAAACTGAAAGAGAGAATTGAATCAATAATATTAAGATAATGATAAAAACTGAAAGAAAGAGTTGTTTTCTCTACTGACCGATTCCATGGATCTCTTTCATGCATGTCTTCTCCCTGCTGGCTGTTTTTCTGAGCCTTGAAAGACCTCACAAAAGGACAATTAAAAAAATTGAAAAAAGCAAGTCAATAAAATATAAATAAAAATCAATAATGATAAAAAAAATTGCAACAAACACACACTTATCTACTGACTGATTTTTTTGATCCAGGAATTCTCGCATGCCTACTGAGCCATAAAAGAATAATTGAGAAATAAATAAAAACTATGCCCCAAACAACATTTGGCGTTAAAACCAATACACATAACAATACAATTAAACAGGGGACAAAATTACAAAAAGGAGATGTGCAAATTTGTATACCTCTTTCTCTGTCCAATCAGTCTGACATGCATAGAAATTGATCATAATAGTTCTCCTTCTCCCTCTTTTACTCCCTCTCATCTGATTTGGTTGATATTGCTGAATGGGCCAAATGAGGTCTTAGCTTCAGGCTTGCTGTTGAGGAGTTCAGGAGCTCCAAAAACTTGCCAAAATCTCAATGTCTCATCAGCTCCAGCTGAGGCCACTGTACACCCATCTGGGCTCTGCATAGAAACAACAAACTTAACATACAACTTTTCTCAAGGAAAAAAAAAAACAAAAACAAACGAAAAACAACTAATTCTTAAAGCCAGAAATTGAAAAGGCACAAGATGAAAAATTTCATACCTGGGCCATGAATAGAACTCTAGAAGTATGCCCATTAAGCTCAGCCAACTTCACCATAGATGGATACTTCCAGAGTGTCAATTGGTTCTGAGTAAACCCATGAGAGCTCAACAACTCTCTCTCATTCTTACTCCAAAGCAATGAACACACTTGAGACCCTGTATCCACTGAATTTATGCAAGCTCCAGTATGTGTATTCCAAAATTTGATACACCTATCACCCCCACCTCCACCTGAAGCCAATAAATTGCTCTGAAATGGGCACCAAGCCAATGCCTTAACTGCCGCCAAATGGTCCTCTAATCTATGCAGCGGTGAGTTGCTGGAATTAGATAAGCTTTGATCCCAAATATGGAGGATATTGTCATTTCCTCCACTTGCTAGTTGTTTGCCTGAATTAGACCATTTGAGGCCACAAACTTCTTGTTGGTGGCCTCTGTAAGTTTCCACAATGTGTGATCGAATTCTCACATCGTTGTTGATAATGAGGCCGTCATGGCCACCAGTAGTGAGAATATGAGAATTCCATGCAAGAGAGGGAATTCGCCCACGGTGACCACCTCTTAGAGTTCGTAGCTGTAGAAACCCACATGAGAGGTTTGTTAGTTAACAGTTCAGTTTGATGTTTGAGATGGTTTCTTCATGTAGACCATCCTGTGGGTTGCTCGATAGGTAAAACAATAATGAAAATAGATGCAGAAACCCAAAAACACACCCACACGCACACCCACACACACAGAAAGAACCAATGCATGCTTGCACAGATATTTTGGCATAAACATGAACCTGTTTAGTCGAAGTTGCATCCCAGAGATGGACATCAGAATTGTTCAATCCAACAGCTATATGCTTCCCATCAGGTGCCCAATTGATAGAGGTAACAGGGCCATTTTCTTCATCAATGGTTGTTAGCTCAGAAGTAGATCCATTTGAACCATCCCATAGATAAACTGTGTTCCCAAGGGCAATGGCCAACACATTGCCACAACTCCAATCCAACAGATTCAAATAGTAATCATCCAACAACTCTGGGGCATCAAGGGTCCTCTCAGCGG
>NW_006499913.1:3350728-3365709 GCF_000471905.2 Amborella trichopoda | reverse complement strand
AGAGAGAGAGAGAGAGAGTCAAACCTGAGGAATATGTCTTCGAGTCTTGGCTGAACGCACTTGATGCTTATCTGAGAGAACTTCCTCATAAGCTCTCTCAAGGGTTGGGGGCTTGCTCTTAAAAGCAAGGATTCTTGTTCTATTTTGGAATACAATCTCGGCGAGACGCTTCCTATAAGCCTCTTTTGATGGTGAACCAGGGGTGGTATTCTCTTTCTTTGAATCCATGAGCATATACCGAGCAACGTCAAGGTCCATTGCTCTTCTATCTGGGATGAATCTATCACTCTGTTTTATAGAAAATGAAATTAAGTAAGATATGGATCAAAGAACAAGACAATATGGAATTGGCCTTCATTCACAAAATATTACTCAGAAACTAAAGAAATAAGGGGAATTTTCTTCGGCCCAAGTTCAATATTAATGGAAAAGGGGAAATCAAGTTCTAATTCATGAGAACACAAATTTATGAGAAAACTAACACTATATGGAAGTATGGTTCAATGAAGAGCAACTTGGAATCGACCATGGAAATAGTCAAAAATCAATAAATAGTAAACGTAAGACAAGGAATGTGAAGAGAAAGCTGATGAATTCCATTAAAATCAGAGATCTTAAATAACTACAGAAATAGAATAAAAAAATGAAGGAAAGTTAGTTTGTGATTTATCAAAGATCAAAACAAATGGAGAAATCAATTGTGGAAAATAGCTTCAATATACAATAAATATTACCCACAAAATAATGAAACTCTAACTGAAACGCTTTAATCATGACGATATCCTTTAATAACTGAAAACCTAACTTCCTAATTCCTCTAGATCACATAGCATTCCATAAATAAAAAATCTACAAAAAGGATCGAAGTCGCAAATAAAAAAAGTGGCTTCAAAAGCACATCTGTTTTTGCCTTGAAGGAGGTTTTCGTGGGTGACACGTCTCTTCAAGAACAAGAAAACATGGAATTGGCCTCTGGAAATAGATTGAAATTAGAAAATATTACTCAGAAACTGTAGACAAGAAGTCACAAACAGAAACAAGAAAAGGTCCATATACAAGACAAGGAAGGGACCTATGTCAATAGCAAATAAATCTTGAATAAAAAAGAACAAGAAAACATGGAATTGGCCTCAGGAAATAGATTGATATTACGAAATATTACTCAGAAACTGAAGAAAAGAAGCCACAAACAGAAACAAGAAATCTTGACTCAAGGTAGGGACCTCTATGCCAAGGGAAAATAAATCTTGACTCAACACGAAGGGGCCCTTTACAGCTAATAGCCTAACATAGCAAATAAAACAATCAAGTGGCAAAATCCTCAAATACAGGAATAGAGTCTCCATCATCTCATGTGAGTTGCTAAGGGAAGACTCTAGTGGATAAAAATGAACAACATGGGAAAAGACTAAAGTACCAAATGTTGTTATCAAAGAAAAAGAAATAAATGAAGAGAACAAGAAATATGAAGAGAATTCTGAACTCCATTAAAATCAGATACCTAAATTTACAAATAACTACAGAAATCATAAAGAAGTGTAGATTAGTTTGTGATTTATCAGAGAGCAAAGAAAATGGAGAAATCAATCATGGATAATAGCTATACTATAAAATATCTCGCAATAAATAATGAAACTGGCAAAAAATCAAGATCAAACCCTTTAACAACTGAAATCCTAACTTCCTAATTCCTGGAGAGTTTCATAATGAACAGGCTACCAAGCAAAAATTTCTTACGTATTGTTGCCTTGAAGAAGGTCTTCTTGGAACCATTTGCTCATGAAGAGGGTAACGCCTCTCTTGCTTCATTGAAGCAGACGAAGAGAGAGAACCTGCATCCATGAATTAAAGAAAAAGAGCAAAGAAAAAATCGAAAATAGCTGCAAAACAGAAAAAAGCACAAAAAATATCTACGCGAAAATAACAGAGAATAGCAACAAATTCACAGAACACTTGAGCACTTGGTGATTGATAAAGAAAGCGAGAGAGATTGAGGCTCCTTTTCACAGAGCGAATGGTGATTGTGTGTGTGAGAGAGAGAGAGAGAGAGAGAGAGAGAGATCATAGAAGGTTTTCTGTAAGCTTAGGGTTCCCTTTAGTACGTTTCAGTTCCCTAATGGTCAAAATTAGGGCTCCTTATCTCAAGGACATGGGATGTAGCCGTTGAAAACTAGCCGTTTGGGAAAAGCTAAAGACCGGAAACGTCGACTTAACATTATGTAATGGATGCTTTCTTAGTATAATTAACGTGTACATCCCTCTAAAGTACCGTTATTTCAAATTTCTTTTTCTTTTTTTGTCTAAGTTTCTAATTTGTTCATCACTTTCGAAAATGTTACCCATAGTATTTCGAAGGTCGATGTTTATAAAAGTCCCTCAAGTGTAAACTTTCAAAATCCAAAATTGAACACGTTTGGAATTAATTTTTTTAAAATTTTGATATTCAAAATCCAAAAATATGAAATTAGTTTAATCCTTAATTTTCTATTTTTAAGATCCAAAAAAGTGGGAAAAACATTAATTTTAGATCTTTGGATTTTGAAGATCTATAATTTTAAGAGAAAGTATAGAATGAAATCATTTACCTTTGATACAAGGTGCTCACATTAATCTTTACCATTGGATGTGAAATTAGGTGGCTACAATTATTCTATTGACCAAGCTCAAACTTCAAAATAAATTTTTTTGAATTTCGTGACATATCCAAGCTATCAAATTTCATATCAAATGGTAAGGAATTATGTCCACCTTATATCAAAGGTAAATGGTCTCAATGTATACAATCCTTAATTTAAAAAAGGGTATGGTTTGTATTGAGCCGAGGCTCTAAACAATCAAAGTAAAGTGCACCCTCAAATAGTATCGAGAAATGTGGTCTTAATACTGCAATTTTTTGTGATAGCCTTAAAATATATCTTCATCTTTAATTATAAAATTCAAACCTTTAAAAATAGTGTAGATCGAACAAATCATGAAAACTTGAAAATTGACGGTCCAAAAATACGTTACAAGATATACTATTTCCAAAACTTGACATCTATTTTTTTTCTCATGTCCATACATTTTGATGTCAAGATGATCAATTTGAAAATATTTAGATATCAAAATAACCTCTTTTAGTGAAATTTTTTATGTGGGCTCCAATTTGATTGTTTAGAGCCTCAGCTCTATATAAACTTTTTCTTTTTAAAGGATCGGCAATTTTGAATAGGATTAGTTGTTTTGTTGTAGTAAAAAAGATATTAAAATGTTAAATATAAAAGTATATTAAAATTAAAATATAAAGTTAAAGGACTTGCGTGAATTGCACTTGTTTTTTCAGCAATCGAAGCATATGGCTCAATATGCATGCGAGAATTCCTCGATCAATAAAATCAGTCTGTAGATAGTGTGTGTTTTTTGCAATTTTTTTTATCATTATTGATTTTTAATTATATTTTATTAACTTGCTTTTTTTTTTAATGTTTTTTAATTATCCTAACGTGTGGCTCGGATTATAGAAAAACAGACAGCATAGAGAAGAGATGCATAAAAGAGATCCATGGAATTGGTCAGTAAAGAAAACAACTCTTTCTTTCAGGTTTTATCATTATCTTAATATTATTGATTCAACTCTTTCTTGCTTGCAGTTCTATCATTCTGAAGTTACTATATCAGTCTCGTCACCCAGAGTTTGACTTGTGGTCTAAGAGATGCATTAACGGTACAGAGAGCAGCTTTAAGAAGCTTTTATACAAGATCGAGTTTTCTTTTGTTTTTTTTTTTTCTTTTGCCTTCGAGTAGGTACGAATGTAATAGAAAAGTACAATGTTAATTTTTTCTACTGCCCATTTTATTAATAAAATTAAGATATTTATTGGAAATTCTGCTACATTTTTTTTTCTTCTTCGGTATTTTAAGTGTGAAGAGGCCCTCCCTTATTTTGATGACACGTGTAATATATTTTCTGGCAAGCTTTTTACTTCCCTTACCATATAAAAATTGTATATTTCTTTTTATTTAACTGTCCATTATGATTGGAGGGCTAAGACTGCCTCAATCATAATGTCACGTCTCTACACTATTTTATTTTTAATTTTTTTTTCTACAAACTATTTTAATACTAAATTTTGTATATACAATCCTCTATTAAATTTGCACTAGCGAAAAAATATAAAAAAATATATTTTCAATAAAATAAAATGATCAAAATACCTCTAAAAATTTTAAAGGGTATTTCTATTATTATATTTTACCTAAAAATTATTTTTAATATTTTTTATAGGTGCACCCAATGAGAATATGGCATGTACCAAATTTCATATTCATACAATTTATATAAAAAAAACTAAAAATAAAATACTTTGAGATGTTCGATCTAAAATCAAACATTGAGTGGCTCTCTTGATCAAAATTGAACGGCTGGATGGTAGGAGAAGCATATATCTTATGTGCTGTAAGGGAAGTATATAAATATTCTCCTTATTTTCTTTGCTGGTAGTTACGAATATCTACATGAATTTTTTTTTACATACATTTTTGAGATTTCTCTCTCAATATTTGAAAAGATACAACTCCTTAAAACTCTCTTATCTCTATGTCACGCACCCGTCCCATCACTCTCCTAAATGTTTTTCTTTATCTTCCCTTAAAATCTCTCACTGTCGTTTATTTTTTTTAATCTTTTATGTTTCAAATTTCTCCCTCGTAATTTTAAAAGGGTGCGACTCATAAAAATTCTCCAATTCCTCGCACCCCACTTTCTATGTCCAGTCTCACTCCCACTCTAAAACTATATCTACTACCGCTACTACTACATTATTAATCGAAGGTTTTGGAAAGGTTATTTGTAAAAAAATAGAAACAGATATAGGACTCTAGATGTCAACGAGAGTTGGAGGGGGCTTGTGAAGAAACCGATTTCAATGCACGGGGCTCCGAAGAAAACAAAGCGTTACAAAATAAAAGAACAAAGACGTTGCGTTATAAGGAACAAGAGAGGAAGAAGCCAACCATTTCTTGAATGAAAGAGAAAGCGAGAGATAGTAGAGAGACCATACATTCATTGTAAAAAATAAAATAAAAATAATAGAGAGACTATTGGCATAGGAGAGAGAATACAAAAAAATAGGAATAAAGAGATCAAAGGTTGATAACGAACCTCCAAATGTGCAAGAGGTATTTGATTTTTTTGTTTTTGTGAAACTCTCTTCGTGCCTATGTAAACTTAACGTTTGTTTTTCGAGTTTTTTTGGATCGGAAAATCCAAGTTCTGTAATAGTTATGCTTCCCTTTTTGGCTAAAAAAATATGGGAATTATGTGATTTCTAGGGTTTTTTATGAGGTGTAATTTACATTTTTTGTTTTTTTTTTGGTAGAAAATGAGAATACAAGAGACAAGAGAAAGAGACGTGAGAAGAGCCTGATGGCAAAGACCTCTAAGAAAGAACCTTCAAATCTGCAAGAGGTATTATCTATTTATTTACTTTCTTGTTTTTATAATGTAATTTTTTAATGTTAGAGAACAAAGTCCCTTGAGAAGAACCTTCAAGTCTGCAAGAAGTTGTTTTTTTTATTTTTATAAAAATGTTCGTTTTAGTAATGGAATTTTTGAAACTCTCAAGAGATAGTAGAGAGACTATACATTACTATTACCATAAGATAGACCAATTAGAGCCAAGAATAAAGAGAAGTGAAGAGAACCAGAGAACAAAGGGCCCTAGAAATAACTTTCAAGTTTTTTTTAAAATTTTTATTTTAGTGATGGAATTTTCGAAACTCTAAAAAAAAGATAGTAAAGAGACTATATATATTACTAAATACACGTGAGGAGAGCCACAAAAAAAAGACCCTGAGAAATAACCTTCAACTCTGACATTTTTTTTAAATATAAAATTCTTTTAATGATGACATTTGTTTTTTTGGGTTTTCGTGGGACTGTAAAATACAGGTTACTTTTTTCTTTTCTTTTTTGCTTATAACTGTGGGGAGTATATGATTTCTAGGATTTTTTTTTCTAAAGTATATTGTGCTTCAATAATTTATAGACTTCCTTTGATGGTATTTTTATGTGATTTGTAGGATTTTTTTGTTAAGTGTATTGCATTTGAGTAATTTATAGGCTTTATTTGATGGCAATTTCCGAACTATCTCCATGGCTATGCCCTCTAATCTCACTTTATAAACTCAACATTGTTTTTGTTTTTAGGTTTTTTGGGCATCGAAAAATGCAATTTCTATAATTTTTATATTATCTTTTTTTAGCTTAAAAATAAGAGTATTATTTGACTTCTAGGGTTTTTTTTATGAAGTGCATTGTGTTTCAGTAATTTATATGGTTTTTTTGGGGGTGGAAAATGCAGGTTCTGACTTTTAGGGGCTTTAAATTGTGAAAAACATGCAAATTTATTCAATCTATTCACATAATGTATTGTGATAAGGTCTTTTTTTTATTAGGAAAATAGTTTTTTTCAATTTTGTTAGTGTTTTGATGCCTTTGTTGAAGAATAGTAAGAATATTTTTGCATTATGTTGAATTGATGATGTCTCCTTTTGCTCGAGAAGTAATGCATTGTTTAACATCTAGGGTTTTTACTTTTAATTTATAAATGAGTTTTTTTGGGTAATTAATTTTTAAATGAGTTGCCGTGAATAGTGTGCATTTCTCTCATTTCAATGTTATATTTTTGCTTGCTATTATGATGATTTGTTTTGGAAATGTGGAAATGCTCCACTTTTTGCTACAAAATGAGTTAGCCATATGGATTATCCGCATTTTCAAGTAGACAAATTAATGCACATGTTTTGTAGAAGCATGAGGCATATAAAGAAGTAACAAAAAAAAATCAAAATTCTATTTTTTAAAAAATATTCTTAATTTGGAATCACATGCTTTTAATATGACATACTTTGGAAATATGACATACCTTGAAATAACATACTTTTTTTTGTGATAATTTTTTTTCTTCTCCTTTTTTCTATAAACCATTCTAGAGAAAGAGAGTTTAATGCATTTATCTTCACAATTGAATATTTTACTCATTAATAATAAATGTGATAGTAAATATTACTTTTAATATATTATTAATTAACATAGATCCATTTGACATACAATTAAAATAATAAAGATGATTTAAATAAATAATTTAAATTATATAAATAAAACTAATAGAAAATTATATGCAAGGTCTTACTAATACTAATATCACATATATTAGTTAAGATGAAGGTTTAAAAAATCGGTGACCGGATCCGGAATTGGCTATCCGGATTGGGAATCGCCCGAGACTTTTCGGATTAGGCCAAAAAAGGGGATTCAGGTGCTTCCAAATAGTAGAATCGCCGATTTTTTCGTGGAACCGCCGATTCCGACGATTCTTCCCCTAGTCCGACTAATTCTTCATCGATTCCGACTGATTCTTCACCGAGTCAAACAAAAAAAAAAGGATGAACAATATTTTTTTAATTATTTTTAAAAAAAATTTGAAACAAAAATTACCGATTCCGTTGATTCTTCCATCTGATCCACTTATTCCCCCGATCGGATATAGGTACGGTGTGACTGATTCGAGCCACCGATCCGTTCTTTTTAAACCTTGGTTATCCTATTAATATGTATATCTAATTTATTAGTCCATTAAGGCATACTCAAGAAGCATTAACTTTATTATAAACAAAAGAATGATAAATTTTTTTATATATTAATCAATACCTAATTTCAAAAATAAGAGGGGAGTGAGATTTAAGGAAACAAGATTTGCCAGAGATAAGGAAAGAGTGAGTGAGGGATAGATTTGGGGGTGAGAAGTGAGATTAACACATATTTCTTTTCTTAATCCACATATTTCCCATTAATTTTATTGTTATGCACTCCTCTAAAGTAGAGTTTATAATTGTATCAATGACTATGTCGTGTTCTGTGTATTGATTTTACTGCCAGATATTGTGACTTTTGGCGGTAATAGTCGGTTATTTATTCCCCAATTCTGAATTTTTGTAATCTGATTTCATGTCTTGAAGTGCCAAGAATTTCTTTGGACTTGATTATTTGATCAAAGCTACGAGTGTTCATGGGTCTCCTTTCCATGATTTTCCGGATTTTCCCTCTTTGGTCGTTTTTTTTCTTCAGTTATGATCTTTGTTCGACACTGCATTCCAATGTGTCCATGGGATGAAACTGTATTGCAGTACATCGATAGATATTCATAGATGATTTCTTGATGGAAAGATCCCTGATTTCCAGCATTGATTTCGACAGCAGTGGGCAGGACCGAGCTTAGATCCACCACCAGTACTCGAGCATAGTCCCTTGGTCAGGACTGAGCTTAGATCCACCACCAGTACTCGAGCATAGTCCTTTGGTCAGGACTGAGCTTAGATCCACCACCAGTACTCGAGCATAGTCCCTTGGTCTGCGCTCTCTTGTTGGTTTATCCACATTGATGGGATATCCAATCGCTGCTGGATCAAATGTGCCTGAGATGTCAATTGTATACCCGTACTTTTGCAATCTAATCCAAATTGCGGTTTCTTTTTTTCTTTTGTCCTTTGTCTTGATTGGAAGTGCAAATGTAATGGCAAAGTGCAATGTCAATCCTTTCTATTGCCCATCTTATTACAGAAATTAATGGGAAAAATTATGTTATATTTTATTATTTTATGGGCAAGTCTTAATACTTGTTTTTATCTTTTCAATTTCAAAATTACTGCTGGTAGGTATCGATGGCTTCGGATGATGGATGTTCAAACCAATTCTAAGTAGACCACACCAGTTTGGATTGTTCCATCTTCCACTCTAAAAAACACAATGACTGAAAATGAATGTCCAAACCTCGCCACTTGCTAGTGTTTTTTTGGTGCGAAACACTAGTTCCAACTCTTTCACTCACAAAAAAGACAAATGGGTTCGGACATCCATGTTCGCGCGCACCCACTTGCCGTTCATTCTTTGATGTTGGAACTCAGCCCACACTATAAAAGGGTAAAAAGGAGTGAGTGCGTTTGGATGATCTGAACTCGTCTCACTCGACCTACAGTTCCGAAAAGTAGATAAGTGGTTCACACACTCCACAAACTCAATAGAGCTTTATTTCTACCATTTTCAAGAGTCTCTCTAATTAAATTATCTAGTCAAATACAATAGAGGGTATGAACCTCTGAGTTAATTCGAGTGTTTTTAGTAAACACTCATGACAAGCTGATGTTAAAAACTTTACATTTCCTAGATGACACCCCTTTCTTTTTCTTCTATATTTTGTCAAATGCCTTTACTTTCAAGATCCAAAGTGAGAATATAGCTTCTAAAAAACTAAATTACGGTGACGATTTCGGATCTTCAAGATTTGAAACCATTTACTTGACCTAAAATATTCAAAGTAGAAAAATATTTCTTCTTTTAATATTGGGGCTCAGTCTTTAGTGTCTCTCATGCTGAAAGTGAGGAGATTGGGGTTGGAAAACATAATGCCGCAAGCGAGCTCTAAAAAAAAAAAAAAAAAAAAAAAAAACCTGAAAATGCACAATATTTAAAATTCCTCCAACTCCCCAAGCCGAGCCATAATGCTTTCTACAATATCATCAGGATTAGCCGTTGCGTCAACTTCAATCACTCTTTCACCCTCTCTAATTTGCAACAATGCCAACTGCGTCCCCAAGAGACTAGCAGGCATGAAATGGTCCCCTCTCTCCATTCTTTTCTTAAGCCTGGCCTCGATTACTCCTTCTGGGGCTTCCAAGCAAACAAATAAAACCCTACTTTTCGATGCCCCGCCTTCGAATTTCTTGCCGGAGAACTCCCCTGAATTTTGATTATCTGTTGTCATTTCAATCATGACATTATCGGTGGGATGGTAGTTTGGATCTGCAGATCGCAAAATCTCTCTATAGTCGTGTTTTAGGGCAGAGCAACAGAGGACTACTGTCGTTCCTTTGGCCATGCTCTTCATAAGAGTTTCACGCAAAGAATGGAGCCATGGAATACGGTCTTGGTCTGTCAATGGAATGCCATTTCTCATCTTTCCTGTCTCATAAGAACAGCAGAAAAAACACATTAGGAGAAATACAGTAGGGGAAGTATGCTACGACGCATAATATAATAGAAAATCTATAGTCAATTTGTGTGATCAATGTCCATCTATTGATCGGATAGCGATTAACAATTACGATCATAGATTTATTCTGTGATAGTATGATATATGTCAAATATTCTTTTCTGATATTGTCTCTGCTCACTAGGTCAGAATGGGTGACGGGGAGTCTCCTTTTTTCGTAGATAATATGATGGGAAAATGACAATTCCCATCGTTTAACCTCTGTCAGCCAATATTTAGTTGAATGGCAGATGCTACCTCAGAGTGATGTGCATGTGCTCCCCAGGGAGCATGATATTTGCCCTGCAACTTTCATTAGCAAGTTACACTTTTTCAGACCAAACTCACCCCGTCAAGAGTACAAAATGTACTATTTACATTAGGAAATTTACTTTTGGTACAAGGTGGTCGCAATTGATCTTGACAATTGGATGGATATATTTATTTCATTGACCAAGATTAAACTTCAAAAGAAATTTTCTCGAACTTTAAGCTATCAGATTTCATATCGGATGATTGCAAGTAATTGTAACCTCTTTATATCAAAGATAAATGGTCTCACAGTATACAATCCCCGTTACATTAACGAAAAAGAGTTTCTCTTCCCAAGTGAGTGAGAGAGAGACAATAACAAGAAAAGGTTTACTTACTAGAATGAAACGGAGTACACAGACAAAAGGAGATTAGAAAAAACACGAAAGAAAGAATATTATTTCACACTTTACCCAATTGTTTTTATTTAATTTCAAAATACCCGTCAAAATAGCCATGGTTTTGAGTTGGAACAGTAGAAAATTCGTAAAAATGTTAAATACTTGAAAAATGAATTTTGATAAATGTCCTTTTTTAATTTTTCGTAGGTCAACAGTGGGATTCGAACCTGGTCATAGTGTAACATTACCTTTATTTTCTTTTGAATGAAAATCATCAGCATCAATGAAACTACACTGCAGTGCCTCTGCAAGCTTTGCACCAATTGTCCTGTTTATGCAACAACCACTATATTCATAAAAATATCTATGTACTTGGGCTGGAAGTGAAAAGATAGAAAGATCTGCAGACCAAATTTGAAGTGTACTAATTCTACATATATCGAACAACAGTTAAGGGTAGGTCAGGTGTAGCTTAATTAGAATATAACTGAGGATTTTAAATATGTTAAGCTACAGTTAAGAATAGATCAGGTGCCAGACAACTAGAGCATGAACCTGTTGCAAGAGGCCTTAGGTTAGTATTAAGGTTTGGACTTTTGTAAAATAAGAGTTTACAGTAATGATCTAGTCCTTAAATATCTTGCATTCTATAAATCCTTTTTTGACTATCATTTCAGATCAGTATTCTCTAGAATCACTCTCTCAAATCCAAGAGATGGATCCTCTATGGCATTTCCAGTAGTTATGGAGAGAACAATGCCCATGAGAAGGACGCCATTAAACACAAAAGCATAAATTGAAAGAAGAAAAACACATTATCATATTTAGGGAAAATTAAGGTTAGCAATTCAGATCAAATCAAAAAGGCCTTATGTCAGCGAAAAAAATACACAAAATAAGGGGAAAGAGGGCTTACGTTTTTCCAGAACCCGAAACTCCCATCATTACAATTGCTGCTCCTGATGAGAAACCCAAATATTTTAGACTGGAAGAGAGGCAAATTTTCCTTCTCTAATAGCTAATATCTAAATTTAACTGAAAAATGACTATGATCCGACTTCAGAAAAAAAATGAGGCCCTATTGGCTTACATCTGGCCAGGAATTCACCGAACATAAACATATTGAAAAAGTATATCCCGTGAAATTTTCTCAACCATACAGATTCAAATTTCAACGGTTCAGAGAAGAGATTATTCTCAACCAAAACAACTATGATCACTACAGATTCAAATTTCGACAGTTTCGAGAAAAGATTGTTAGTAAAAAGAAATTGGCAGTGACCGATCCGTAGATTGCCGTATTTAATCCCTGTGAAATTGAAATGCCGAAAAAGAACAAGAAACCCCTGTAAAATAGAAGAAAAAGAAATAGGGAGTGAAACGTGATTGCCTTTGAGAAGAGAATCCATTGGAGCAAACTGTTTATGAAACTACGACCACCAGAATGCAAATATGCGGTCGCTCTCCTTACGGGACTGGTTTTAAAATTGGCGAAATGACAAAAATTGATCAAACATATGCTCGTATGACAAAATCACTCCAAAGTCTATAAATAGAAAATGTATATAATGAGAGGATTTATTTTTTATACAACGAGCTCACAATTATCTTCACGGTTAGATTTGAAATCGAGTAATTGAGGATGTAAGGTACAAAATCCAAATCAAAATTTTTTAACTGTTGTGGCCATTGTTCGTAAAATCGTCCAATCTAACCTCTAACCACCCGGTTATGTCGGAATCGGTGAGTGGCCGGTTCCGATTTTGGACGGTTAGGGTGATCAACCAGTATTTAAAAAAAAAAAAATTTCAAAAAACAAGTACATAATTTCTCAAAAATAAAAAATTTGATTTATAATATATTTATAATATTATTTATATTATAGTAAAGATTAAAAATCATTTTAGTCATTAATACTCACGTTTATATTTTCCTATCTTTTCTAAAAAAAATTTAAAATAGCCATTGAAAAATATAAAATGGGTTAAAATCCATTTTTTTCATTAATTTTCAACTTCATTTGAATGTGTTTTGTTTTAATCATTCTTTATATGGTTTTCATATTTTTTTTATTTTTTTTAACACTTTTTTGATCGCTGGGGACTTGCCTAATTAAAACGGTTAAATTGGCTGGTTTACCGGTTAGGCCGATTAAACCACTTCCAGACCCATCTCTGCTTAACCGTTCCGGTTCGATTTTGCAAACATTGGTTGTGGCACATTTTCATCCATTAGATTTTACATCCAATAGTTAAAAGTGATTGTAACATCCTTGTACAAAAAATAAATAGTCTTATAATATACAAGGGCAAGCTTTCTATAATTCCCCCGCAGCATAGAAGTTCTATCCTCCCCCTTATCCAACCGTCCATTCTAAATGGAGGGCTAAGATTGTCCCAATCACAATGTCACCACTCTACACTATTTTATTTTTAATTTTTTTTTATATAAACTATTTTGACACCAAATTTTGGACATCCATTCCTCTATTAAACTTTCACTAGCAAAAAAATAAAAATAAAAATATTTTCAATAAAATAAAATGACCAAAATACCTCTAAAAGTTTGGGTATTTTGGTTATTATATTTTATCAAAAAATTATTTTTAATAGGCACCCCAATGATCCCTAATGAAAAAATAACACGCATCAAATTTCATATTCATATAATTTGTATTAAAAAAACTAAAAATAAAATACTTTAAGATGTCGGATCTACAATCAAACGGTTAGTGGCTCTCTTGATCAAAATGGCACGGCTGAATGCTGAAGAGAAGATAGAAGTTCTATATTGTATGGGAAGCATAGAAACCTTTCCCAATATACAATCCCATATACATAAGACCTACACTATCATTAAAGGATTAAATTATCCCTGCAACATTTGACGGCTTAGGAAGGTGTGAGTTGCTGCATAAACAGAACGATGCTTTCATTGTATACGCTCCCAAACAGAACGATGCTTTCATGGTATACGCCCTCATTTGATACAAGTCGGTAAATGGCACCATCCTCCTAAGAGATAGCACTTTTACTGTTATTTAATTTTTAATTCATTTAGTGAAATTCTTATATCAAATACATATTTATGGGATTGTGTACCATACGATTACTTACCTTTGATATCAGGTCATGTTCATCCATGACCATGAAATGTAAAATCAGACAGTTTACAGCGTGTTACAGTTGTAATAATTTCCTCCTAAATTTTGAGCCCAGTCAATTGTAAAACTCTAGCCGAGAAAATTCGCATCTAACAGTTAAGAGAGATTTTAGCCTCCTTGACCTGAAAGTAAATGGTATTATAGTATAATTTTCCTAAAGTTTTTTTGGCCAAATGAAAAACTTAAAATTTCTCATTTCTTGAGAGAGGGAAAAGAAATGCACATAATGCAGATCCACAGGAGCAAATTGTACAATTGTTAGTGGAGGACAAAAAAGACCTACATAAAAAGATTACCTTGTTCTAAAATGTTTGATTCAGTTTAAAATCACCAGAGTAACTAAAAAACACCGTTCTCATACACAACTAGATCTAACAATCCGGTTTGTGCTCAATCCTAATCCATGAGTTTTCTTAGGCACTTCTAGAGAAAATATTGGATCTGATTAGAATCAATAGAATTATTTTTTTTTAAAAAAGCCATGACTTTGCATACAACTAGATCTGAACCTCCAAATTAGACAGTTTGTGTTCAATTCGAAGGCATGATTTTTCTTGGGCACTTATAGTGTATGTAAATTGTAAGATCTCATCTTGTTCTTAAGTTGATCCCTAGGTTGAATTGACCACATACCCAAAAGTTGGGGTCCTAAAATGAACTTAATTAGTGTTTAAAGTTTTTACCTGATAGCAAATGTACAATTTGCTCCCACAGGAGCACAAAATATTTTCGAAAACTATATTTACAGTTTTCCATCATGGAACACTACTAAATCTTTATCTAAGGAAAGTTTGATCATACTAAGCAGCCCTTGAAGCCTTTTCTCAAGAAAGTTTCATCCAAATTCCTTCCTATGAAAACCAGCTTATTGATCCTTTTCTCGTCAGGTCCCCAAGGTTTGGATGGAACGCCATCTAACATGGAATGCACACCCTGCAAAATAATTCCATGATATGATGAGTCAACAACAGAAGTCTCTCTCTCTCTCTCTCTCTCTCTCTTTATAGTATAGTAACGTAACTAACTAAAAAGTAAAAAAAAACTAAACTACGTCTCTTACTACTACTTATTAATAACTAACTAACTAACTAACGTAAG
>NW_006499913.1:3315488-3339916 GCF_000471905.2 Amborella trichopoda | reverse complement strand
ATAATTTTAGTATTTTTTATATATAAACCTGAATCACATTAAATTTTAGGTGTTCATTCTTCTCATTAAGGTGTACCTAATAAAAATATTTAAAAAAATTAATTTGTAAAAAACTAAATTGTCCAAAATACCCCTAAAAGTTTCAGATGTATTTTGGTTCATTTATTTTTTTGCGAATTATTTTTTGATATTTTTATTAGATTTTATTATATTTTAATGATAAATTATCAAAATTTCAAGTGATTTGAATTTGCAGAAAAAACATTAAAATTCAAACATGAAATGCAAAGGTAACCATTGGATAGGCCGAGATTGAATTTGGACTATTGGGCTTACACTGTAGCTGTTAGCTAGTGAGCTAATCCTAGAATACCATCTAACTTTAGAATAGGGAGGTCACAACTAATCATAAGCATCAAATGTCAAATCAGACAATTCAAACCACTGTTTTAAAACCCAGCGATTTTCAATCCGGGTCATTGATCCAGATGCGGAATTGCTTGGGACAGAATTGGTTCTAGAATGATATAGGTCCCGGCCCGGATCCACACTATAATCCCTATTTCTATTTTTTTTCCTGTTTTATTTAAGATTATCTAATATTTTGTGTGGTCACCCCTAAATCTCTATCCCATAAACATCTATTTCAATTTTAATTTATTCTATTTATTTATTTTACTTTTTATCATTGATCCAGATGTTTCGAGAATGTTTCGGATCACCGATCCATTTGATCTAGACCAAGATTGGAGCTGGGTGATCTGCTTCACCAATCTTCTTTTTTAAACACTCAGTTCAAAGTATTTCATAGAGTTCGAAAAAAAAATATTTGGACTTTGAGCTTGATCAATCACATACTATTACCTTTCTGATTTCAAATCTAGCAACTAGGAGCGACTGTGACCTCCTTATACAAATAATCTTACTGTATATATTTTGTTTTTAAAAAATAGTTTGTACCTGGCTCCCTAAACCGTTAAGCAGGATTTGACCGAGCCTGGCCAATGCCCACCCTTACTTGAAAATGCTTGCACCTCTCCTGACAACTCAGACCAAAAGTATCCATTTTCCCATCGCAAGCAAAAGCACAAGCACTAGCACTAGCACTAGCACTTGCACTTGGGCATCCCTGCAGAGATGGGTAAACTAAGGCCTAGGCCAGCCATGTCACAACAACTCGATACGCAAAGGGCTGGATTGAGTCGGGCTTGGGCCAGAGTGGGCTGGCCTAATCCAACCCTTTCTTTTCCCTTTATTGTTATTATTATTATTTCATTTTTTAGCATATCCAGCCCTGCCTAACAAAGGCTGGGCTTGAGCTTGGGCTACTTAGGTCCAGTCCAGGCCTGAAGCAGCCCGAACCCAATTGAGCTAACACCAGGGCTGGCCCAACAGCCTCTTGCTCCCAAGAAATAATTAACCTCAACTTTATAGTCAAAAGGTAAAATTACCAAATCTTTTGACAGAAGACGGGTGATAGTGCCTCTTGCTGGGTCTGAATTTTTATGAGAAGTGAAAGCTCTTTTAAAAGATAAACTTAGTAAGTGGAGCCACCCGTTTCAGCCAGTTAGTAACTTAAATTAGAAACAAAAAAAGTTCTTTTTTATATATGGGTGTGGTTTGTATAAGGTCGAGGCTCTAAACAATCAAAGTAGGGCACACCTTTAAATAGTATGTTGTTTCAGTATCAGAAATCTTTAGAATGGTCTAAAAATTTATTTTTAACTCTAATTATAAAACTTCAAATTAAAAAAAAAAGTGTAGATTGTGCAGTTCTATGAACATTTGAAAATCTTTAAAACTGATGGTCTAAATAATACATTTAAGACTTGAAATTTATTTTTTTTCATTTGGTACATCTTGAGGTCAAGATGATCAAATTGATCGAAACAATATTTTTAATGAATTTTGAGGTGTACCATAATTTGATTGTTTAGGACCTCACCCTTATATGAACTTTTTCCTTTATGTATATATAGCAGTGGCCTAGGCCACTAAGTATGGTCCAAGGGCCAAGAAGAATAAAATCTACGCCTTGTGGCCACGCTTCAGCTAGTGCCCATAAGTAGCCCAGGCCAACATGAAAAAATCATGTATACTAGAATACCATCTATCTTTAGAATAGGGAGGTCACAACTAATCCTAACTATCAAATGTCAAATCCGATATTTAAAGCAACATTTTAAAACCTGGTGATTTCTGATCCGGTTCGCCGATTTGGATACAAAATCGGTCAGGACCTCCATTTAAGTTACCAAGTCCATTTCAATAAGTGGAGCCATCCTTTCCAAAGCAAAATTTCTCGAATGTCGACACGCTCTAAAGCCTGGCCCATCAAGATAACCTGTTTCCATTTAGCTCTTTCATACCATCTGATCTAATTGTTTCCATTTAGCTCTTTCATACCATCTGATCTAAATGGAAAAAGATACCAACTCTTAAGTGGTAGCCCAAAAAAAACCTGAAACCCTCCCTTCTCCCCCTCATGCCTTGTCTCTCTTTAAAACCTCTCCAAAAATCACCTCTCGTTTTCCCTATGGTCTTCCCCTTTTGACTTCTTCTCTAGAAACCCGAGAAATATACAAATAAGTCACCATCACTTTTTTATTGGATGTAAAATACAATTTATAAAAATATGTTATACCATTCGAGAAATTTTATTTTGATTTGTGTCCAATCAATGACATATCGTCAACTACCCAATTTCAAATCTATCAATGATGACTTTGATCCCCTTGCGTCAAAAAATACATGGTTTCATTATAGACATTTCTATACGCAAATTACTCCTACCCTTCCCTGAAGGGAGGGTAAGTTGCCAAAAAAAAAAACAAGTACTGCACCGCGTATTTGTGCAAAATTTCGAGCCCAATAAGGACTTCAAAATCTTAGTTGACAGAGATTATGGAGAGGGGATCTAGCGAGGTAAAGAGGTGTACGTTGGGCTTCCTGGTGAGACACAGATTTGTGGCTTGTCGAGGGCAGATCTAGAGGGAGGTTGGCTTGCACTAGGAGATTCACACAGAGAGAGCGAGAGAGAGAGAGAGAGAGTCCCAAAAAGCAGCTAAAACCCTTAATTGTTAAAAGAGAGATTTGGTACTTGTGGGCAAATCTGGTTGGAGAGAGAGAGGTCCATGGCCCATGGATCATGCAGAAAGAAAAGAGGTGGGCTAGGGCGTTCCATTGTTCCTTGATTCCAATCATTTCTCTACTCATCAATTTCAGCTCAAAGCCTAGGTCCATACAACAATGGAGGTGGCTCTAGCTCACCCCTGGCTTTGATCTTCCTCGAGCACCATGGAAATGGCAGGTACACCATTGGGGATAGAGAGTTCTGTTTTTATCGGGAGCATGTACATCAAATTGAAATAGGAGAGACAGAGAGATATATATTTGCAATGGAGGGAGAGAGGGTTCATTAGGTGAGGTACATGTGATGGGTGAGAACACCAGACTGAAATCCGGCTGCCTGAATGTCACCTCACTTTCTTGAGGTTTTCATGAAAGAATGCATGAGCAGGCATGAAAGAAGCTGTTGAGAGGAGCTTCTAAACCAGAACGAGGATGTACTCCAATTCATCAAAGTGATCAACTTATCAAAGACACAAAAAAGTTGCTCATAAAAACGACCCAAAAATCCTGTTTCAAACTGTGAACACACAAAACATGCACATGGGTACACAAACAGGTATATATACGTATATAAAGAGAGAGAGATGAGCTTCCATAGCCACTGCACTGAACATCTATATATTGCAGGATTTCTCTATAAATGGGGCTACAGGTGGACACCCGAGAAGCAAAAAGGCTCAGACCAAGCCATTGCTGAAGAACTCATGATTTTGCAACTGAACTAGAAAGGTTCAAGGTTCCACCAAAAATAAAAGAAGTTTACAAATTTTTACATACAACCCCAGTTCATTCATCTAAAAGCCTAATGGAAAGATGCATCCATGGAACCATGGCAATGTGACAAGATATGCACAAGGGATCTTAAGGTAAAAAAAAAAAAAAGGTACATTTTAGCCACTTCCTATTCTTCAGAGACTGCAAAAAAGGGAATCCCCCTGGTCAAATAAAACACACAAAGTTAATCGAGAGAGAGAGAGAGAGAGAAAGAGAGAGAGAGAGAGAGAGCAAAGCAGGATAAATCATCTTGAAGTAACATATTACTATACTGATCAGGTTTTCTACAGGAAAGTTTTTTGAGTTTAAAAGTGGGACACAGTTTCTATGCATGCCCACACGAAATCTCCACTGTCCAACTGACTTGAACGGTGGCGATTGCACAAATATCTTACAATCACCACCATCTAAGTCAGTTGAATGGTGGAGAGTTCATGCGGGGATGCAGGCAGGCCAGCATGAAACAATTAACCTTAAAAGGGTAAGCCCATTCAATCATTGATGTTAGCACTTTTCAGGAGAGGATAGTATATATGTATCATTTTTTGTGCAGATAATATGCCAAATGCATAGGATAATCAATTGGCAGATCGAAGAGCATGTCTCATGGCAGATGGGTACATACTCAAATTCCAATTCCAAACAACGATTCAAAACTCCACAAGACAGCCATTTTTATGGAAATATGTGGGACAAAATTGTCAATCAAACTATAAAATCTTCCTGTTTCTTTCTCTTTCTTTTTTTTTGTTTCGGTTTCTGTCTAGTAGTCATTTTTTGGTGTTAAATTATCAATAATTAAATAGTAATAATAATAACTCACCAGCCTCCATGCCTAGAGAAGTAATCATTGTCTAATGATACGGCTAGGGCTACTGCCACAGCTCTCTCAGAGAGAGTCAATGCTCGAGTAATATCCAATTCTTGAACCTGAGCAGTATAAACAACAGTATTAAAGCATTTATGAGAAGACATTATGATTTAAAAAAAAAACTCTGATAATAATAATGATGATTTTTATAAGATGGTAACAATAATTATAAAAATTATAGCAATAATAACCTGTGCAGCTGCTCCAGTCTTAGAGCTTGGATCTGCATGACCGAACCTGATCACATATTGCCCTGCATCAGTAAAGAGCTGCAAGGGTATAAAAACACCATCATGTTAAGGCTTCTCTTTTATGCATTCCACAACCTCACATCGTAAATTGTGATGAACTACATTAGAAATGATAAGATTAGCGAGACATTTTCTACTATATACGGATAAGGAATTATGGAAGTGGTGAAAATTTAGAGTGCAAAGAACTCTGAGTCAATGAATTGACACCAAATTTATGAGTTCTCAAACATTGTTCACAGATTCTCAAACAGTGATAAAAGTTATTCATTGTCAAATTCACAACTATAGATAATGATACATAACTAAAAAGTTAATGTGAATTAAAGAGAATAACACTAACATCCTATATTTATTAGAAAGGAATTTAAGAAGTCCATCCAGAGCATGATATCCACAAAGAGGATAGCCACAACATCACCACAAATTACTATAACTTTCCCAAAACTGAATTTCATCCCAAGAGCCTCTTAATGGTATATAACTATGCATTGTCAATTTTGTGGAACTAGACCTCACGAAAGAAAGATAACAGAGGCACTAAAGAAATATCATGGCCTTCTACCAAAAAAACAAAAAGAAAAAATTAAGATTCATATCAATCCCAAGTCACACACACAAGTGTTACACGAGGGTGTTCTTTGGCCAAGCCCATAAAACACCCTTTGATCCTAAGATATAACATAATATTTTGTTTTGATTTTTTAACTTTATGAATGATAACTGATCATGATTATTTTATTTGATCGTGAGAAGAAACTATTATTGATGGATTTTCCCCAAAACCTTCAAAATTTTATTTATATGGTACTCTTTACTTGAACCAGAAATGTTTTTGTCTTTATAAGCTCACTCCCTTGTTGTGTAGAGACAAACCTCGAAGCCAATTCCCCTCCAATCACGGTCAATTTCAGCCAACACGTTCCCATTAATATCCTTCAATGTAAATGTCCAGTTCCAAAACCCTGGATTTTCAACCACAGCAAACTGCTCTTTTCTGTAATGACATCATGCAAAGCACACCAAAGTAAATAGAATTTAACTCTTCCCAATGGTCACTACTTGAAACTGGATTTCTGCTTCCCTATTACCAATTCATGCAAAAATAGATCATTACGTGAGATGAGACAAAGAAGAGAAAAGAGCATCATGTTCATGATTGGACTCCAGGAAAAATAAACTAATATTAAGAAGCTTGTTTACATCATTTTATAATAGAACTTGAAGATGGTGCAAATATGGAAGGATAGAGCGGTACAAGGACATGAAAGCACCTGTAACAATCAAGTACAAGTTACATTTATAACTGGTCCCTCAAAAATTCCAGAACCCTCCCTCCCTCCCTGAGTGTGTGTGTGTTCCATGTAAAAAACTCCCTCCCTCCCTGAGTGTGTGTGTGAATTCCATGTAAAAAACTGGAGAGCAATAGCAAGCATTTTCTTTTACCTAGATTCGAAAAATTGCTTGTATGACAAAACAAAACAACTTGTATATTACAAACCCATCAAGATTTCCCTATAAGAGAACAAAGGTAATCTGCATAGTTATTTTTCCACTCTGAATAAATCTCAAGAAAAGCTTACAAACTCCATAAGAAATAAGTCATTGACAAACTGTTATATATTATATGACATGAAGACAGGTTTCCTACTAAATCTACTAGGGGTTTTCTGGTGTCAGATCCTGAAACTCTATTATAGAAAATTTCAAAGATAAATTATCAGGTAGAAAATAAGTCTTAACTTGTCAAAATAGAATGTACCATCATTGCCATGGAAATATTTTGATGAGGACGCAGGAATGAGGAATTTAACCAGAGTTACCGCATTGAAATTTGTTTTATGGAATCAAGTGAAGATATTTGTCAATCATCTCTATAAAACGCCAAATCCAATGGAAGCAAGAGTACATCCTATATTACTACGGTAAATTTGTTTCAACTCCTCTTTTTTTCTTTTCTTTTTCTTTTTCTTCTCTCCAAATTAGTCATTTTTCACACATCTCATTTATAGATTTTAAGAGTCTTGTTCAGGAACTCAGATGACAACACTAAAAGTGACTTGAGGGAGATCTCAAGACTTGATTGCAAATCTATTTAAAAAATAAATCTCAGACGAAGTTCTCTATTTTATTGAAAAACTCATGTGCTGGACTCCTCAAGTGGCTGAACTATATGGCCCATATAGGACAATGGAAAATTTTTGAAGGTTACGATAAGGTTTTGAGAGTTTTTGACATTTTGCCCAAAATTTCTATTCCTTGACTTGCATGTACAAATCACAATCAGTGGAAATTTCTAGAATCGACTTGTTCCCTGGATCCACAGTTTGTTCTACTTAAATAATCAGGGTTAGAGAATCAAAGGTTTGGTGCTATCAGTGTATGAGACACAATGGACTGTTACTGGAAATTCCAGGAGATATCTGTACATTAAGGTCTGATATTCTGTCTGTATTTGTATCAGTTTTCATCCAGTAGATTTCATCATTTCCAGATCAATCCCTCTTTCCAAATCGAAGACACAGATACTAGGCTCTCAATTGTTTGTAGATAAATTTTGGTTACCTCTATTAAATTTAGATTTGGAAGGAATTAATGTGAATCAAACTGTCACATTTGGTATTGACAATCCTAAATTTGTTGGTTCAGTTTGACATTGGCTTTTGCTATGATGACCCTGTCGGTTGGAAGAATATCTAGGTAAACATGCAAAATACAGTATGAAATCCTTTCTTTCTTTCTTCTTCTTGTCTTTTTCTTTTGTTTCTTTTTTTTCTTTTTTTTGATTTCAAGAGATTGAATGGAAAGCATGTTGTGCACAAGGAATTGCTTTTAGTTTTGTAACTTCGAAAAAGTAGGGGATTAATAATGAACCTAAGTACATAGGCAACGAACTTTAGATGTCACCAATTACCTAGCCTGTCAAACCCAACCCACTCCCTCTTAAAATATTTTTACTTTACTAGCTGTGTGACTTGTAACTTATAAAGGCGGGTGTCCGTACACTTTCCAGAGGTTTTCCCAACAATCCGCCAAAAGGTAAATGACAAAAGAATTTTCTCCATTGAAAAAAGCCAAACGCATGAATAGGATTTTCTCCATTGAAAAAAGTCAAATGTATAAATTGGAAGTGAAAAACTAATCGCCCAATATCTCACAAAACAGAATTTATTACCCCAAGTATATATCATACACTCTTCTCCAAAGATGCCACCTCTGATGAACCACTCCAATTTCCTGTATCCAATTAAGAAATAAAGACTAGGGATGTCTCTCCATTTGTATTGCTCATAAAATAAATAAACAATCACTATTCAGAAAGAGGATGTACCTTGCCATCTATCTCAGCATATATTGTACTAGTTATCAACCAAAATGGCCTGCGAACCTAAAGCAAATAGTAAAAAAGATGAATGTGCAATAGTGAAAAATAAAATAAATTAACTTTGAGGGGGCATTAATTTATAACACATTACTTGATCATAGCAAAATGTCTCACCCTGAATAGTTCATTACCCATGGCATCAGTTATGTATGCAATAAAGGGCCGCCTTGTACGAAGTATCTGCAAGACATCACTATGTTCAAACTTTAGGATTCATTTCATATGACAAAGGATGCATAATCTCAATGAAAAAATTGCTATGAATGACAACAAATGGCCAGAGTTTTCTTGGCAAAGATAAAAATAATATATATGAAATAAATAGATAAAAATATTCAATAAAAATTAATTCATTGACACAATTTGGGGTACACCATGGTCAAAAGTGTATGAATTAAAAAAGAAAGATGAAGATGCTTGCGATGTACCTGCCGAATGATGGGGTTACTTTGTTCACGAATAAAACCCACGGGCTGAATACAGCAACAATCAAATTTCAGGAATCATAAAGAACAGCACATGCCAAGAAAACACATGCAAGGAAGGAGAGCAGCATACAGCTTGAGGGTAGCTAGGATCCACTATAGCATACCGGTTTTCCTGCACAATTGTAAATGGAGTTATTAAGATTACAATAAAATGGAATTAGACTTACCGACAATTAGTAATTAGACATTAGAAGAAATTAATGAGCCCGTGACTAATTTTTTAGTCAATGTCGAAAGTAATAGAAGCGCTTAAGTCATAATTTGTTTCTATCATAAAAAATGAGATGACAAGTATTAAAGGGAGAGAATTAAAAATAACAATACACAACTGTCAGGATTAAAAAAGTCAATGAAGAAAAAATATGATGAAGATTCTATCAAATACCACCACCATACATACACCAATAATTGACAAGTAGATCACCACAGTGTTTTAACATTTTAAATATGTGAATGATATCTATTAATTAAATGTCATAGATCTATTTGTTTCATCCCTTTTGTTTTTAGTTTTTTCTCTGTTACCAAGAAAAAAGGAAAATTTATAGCATTAAGTGTTGTAAATAATTTTGTATTTGTGAAAATCTCCTCAAGCCTCCAAGGTCAAGAACACTCGCATAAATCAACTGTAAAATTTTAACTGAGTTACCCCTGAACAGAGCACCAAAAATAAATAAAGAAAACCGATGAAGCATGGTTTTTTACCCACATAACCTCAGTAGTTGAACCAGGTTAACAACAGCGATCTTCCCCTTGTCATATCAATTAACAGTCCTTATTTTCCATTGGCATTCCCATTAAAGTAGACATTCATTGTTGTTAGGCACCTATTGTCAAATCTTGGAATCAAAACCCCTGAACATATCTGTCCCATAGTTTTTGCGATCAGGTATGGGATCAGAAGCGTGGTCGGGATCGGAAGCAAGGGATCATGAAAGGGTAACCGATCCTTATGGTTGGGAGTGTCATCCATACAATGCACATGTTAGGGGTCGAGATCCCCAAATATTTGGGATCTCGATCTCAACCTTTTGGGATCTTGATCCTACCTTTTGGAATCATTACAACATTTTGGGATCTTGATCCTAACCTTTTGGAATCTCGATTTCAACATTTTGGGGTAGTGAGCCTAACCTTTGGAGTCTCGATTTCAACATTTTGGGGATCTTGCTCCCAAAAGTATATATAGTCTACAACTATAAATATCTCTTTATTTAGAGCCAACAAGTAATGCAACCATATTGAATTACGAAAATTATCAGTTTGCTCGTCATAAAGGTCTTTGAGGTGGAGATAGAGATCTTCAATGGGATCGATGCCTAACATAGGCAATTGATCGATGACTAACATTGGCGATCGAGTTTCGCAAAAGTTAAAAATCGAGGTCCCCTGAAGATCCCTTTCCTGGAGGCCAGATCGAGATCCTGAACACAACTACCACCTAGTCTTGAAGATCCCGACAACTATGATCTGTCCTAATGACCTAACCAGGCATTATAATTGCTGTCCCCTTGCCTCCATCACTAGCATACAGTCAAAGCGCTCAAACGCACAAAGTAGCAAAAACCAACCAAAAACTAGAGGAAAAAAGTACTCCCACATTCCCAGCCCCTCACACTATCTACACTCAATGTTTTCATCCTATTAGCTATTGTTCTACTGTAGCTAGAGTGAAGAAATGAATGATCCACAATCTCTCTTATCCTTGCATACAGAATGTAAATATTATACAAAGACAAAAAAAGAAAATCAATGTTTAGGTGGTTAATTGTACAATATAACATGAAAGGATACACTAGGAAAGGGGCACTTGTCATCCAAATCCATATAACAGGGAAGAAGTCCCTAGCACGTCAAAAACTATTCTTGTACATAAGTCGCCAAGAAGACCAGATGACATGAACTATGTTATTCTATCCTCAAAACTCCAATATCTAATGTATATGCCAATATCTAGAGTATATGCTTACATGCACTCTACCATGCCCAAGATGCTCTCACGACCACATCTCTTCAAAGGAAAGGTATCCAACTAACAACCCCAAGAAGGCTTCTGTTAACCATTCAAATATGGTGCGTCCCTCTATTTTAGCTAAAACTAGTGAAAGACATTCACATAAAAAAGTGGTACCCATGTAGTAGGAATAATTGCCCAAGGACAAGTATGTAACTTTTTTAATATCCGTCATGTTTAACGATAGATTTTGTAATACTTATTATGTACAAGGGTGATATGATAACCTGACAAACCCTAATTTACTTGTACTTCATATTATAGAGCTGGAAATCCAACACAAAGTACCGTAGGGATTGGATGCCACATCCTTATTTCCATACACTTCCTGTCATGTTCCTTAACCACAACCTGAATTTCCTTCATAGTATTCAAGCGGTCAACTGATCTCTAGGACCACCAATTTTCACTGTAAAATCTTTCTCTTCCCCTCTAGGTCTTCCTTCTTCTTTGTCTTTCTCTTCTCCAATAAACCCATTTCATTCTTGCTCCACTACTTCACCACCATCCAGCTTTAAATCAAACCTGGACAAAATCCTAATTCATTCCCAATCTAATATCAGCCTCAAATCTCAAACTCTGCCTCTCTCAAAAACCTAACCAAAACAATGCTCATTTGAAGCCCAAATATGTGGCTCTTCTAATCTGATGTGGACAAAACCCTAATTTCTTTCTTTAATCTCAAATCAGTCTCAGATTTGAAATTCTCCCTCTCCCGATACCCTAATAAAACTTTATCTTCCTTTTTCAAAACCCTAACAAAACTCGTCTCTCAGTCTCAAAAATTTGAAAAACCCTCATATCTCTTTTTCCCTCTCAAAATCCTAATCGAAACTCTCTAATATAATATAGTAATATCTCTCTCAAAATTCTCAACATATGAGAATTTCTCTCTCTCTCTCTCTCTTTCTCTCTCTCTCTCTCTCTCTCACACACACACACACAAAAATGTCGAAGTCCCGATCAGCAAGATATTTTACGTCATTGTTTCTTTGTTGTCTACTTTTGTGAAGGATTTTCACACAAACACCATGTACATTAAGGAAAGATTTTTGGAATCTCTATATGGTGGACAAAGATCAAGATCCCTCAAAAATGTCAAAGTCCTTTTTGGTGCCAAGCATTGATGTTTTCAATAATAATGCGCTGATTTGTAGCATTACTACTTGGTTCATTTCCACCATCGACATGCAAAAGGACTACCCTTGTCTATGCAAAAGTCCTCAAATAAAGGCCCTTTATGTCAAGTTCCTTTTTTTTTTTGGGTGAATCAGTGGAGATAATGAGCCCCTACCCAAAATTCAGCAGGGAAACAGTCCCCTACCTATGGTAACAATGAAACGCAAGACGTTTTATTGTGGCACCCCGCCACCCTAAATACCTAGCATAAACCACAAAAGGCATAATTCTCTAGATGAGCCTAGAAGGGTTTGAGGGGAGGCTCGAACCTCCACCACGAGGCCCAATGATCACAAGTGCTAGCCAATAACCCAATCATATTTAGTTCAATGGGGATGGGGTCCACTACTTGTAATAGGAATGGAACTCAAGATGTCATGTTATAGTGCTCCGCCACTCTTACCACATAGCCTTGAGCCCATTCCTAAAAGGTGCACGGGTGGGAATCGACTCCCATCTCGTGGGGGTTAGATCTTCACTCTACGGCCTGGACCTTGAGGCACATGTAAAATATTTTTTAATACATAGATAGTACCATAGATTTCCTGTTACTTAGAGTTTACAATGCAAAATGACAATGAGGGGATCGAACCTCAAAACTCTCGTCAAAGAACCCACACGTCTAACCATTCCACCACTTTAATCTATTTTATTGTGTCAGTCAAGTTGGCAATCATGTAAGTGTCATGAACTCTCATTCCTTATTTATAATAAAAGAGCTTCACACCCCTTTGAGTTAATACACATTGACTTTTGGGAGCCATCCCCTAAGAGTTCTTTGTCACATTCTCACTTCTATATTACATTCATTGAAAGCACAACGTTATATATAAATATTCTTCTCGATGCCTTTCATATCTTTTCCCAATTTAAAGTTTGTCAAAACCCATTTTATAAAACAATCATTCGTTTCTGAAGTGATGGTGGGCGTGAATACACTGTCAATGCCTTTACAAAATTCATCCTTGATAATAGGATAATACACCAAAGTATAGCCCAGACACACCTGTAGAAAATGGTACTGCCAAACAAAGGCACAGGCATGTAGCCGAAACTGCCCTCTCCACCATGCAATTTGAAGCGTTTCATACAACTCTTTCCTTGATTGACAGGTTGTTGTTGTCCAAGGCACTTGAGGAGATACACCATGTTTTACATGACATGAAGTCCATCTTGGGTATTCAGGATTAAAAAATTTCAGATGCTCATGTTATGTGGCTGATGTCCATATTCACAAATCTTTATGCAAAGCTGAAATTTGTAGGTTCCTCGGCTCTGACGACCACTATAAGGTGACAGATGTTTCAGCCCCAGAACCAAGAGGACACATATATCCTGGAATGTTATTTTCGATGAACCCCATTTCATGTGAGTGGCCTTTCATGTGATGAGCATAATTAATTGCAGCAATCAGATCCAAGTGCTATTTATCCATCCATCATCTCTAATCCACAAATACCATCCACTAACATACTACTCTCAAGTGCGACTGACGAAATGCGATGTCTAAACTTCTTTCTTAGCCAATAATCAGCACCTCCACTATCATGATAGTCTCCCAGTTCAATTGCATTTTTTCCATTCCCAACAGCAAACACAATGCTACTGCTACATCATCCTCAGACCAAAGTTCTTCTCATAGTTCAGCATGTGAAAATCTTGGTCCCAACAGTGATTCAGTTCCAATAGCTTTGGCTACTTCCTGATACTCACTAGCAAATTCACTTACCACCTATCAATCACAGTACAGCATTGACACCTCACCTTCTACTGCAGCTCCTATTGATACCTCATCATCATCTTCTTCTTCAGATATTGAAGCAACTCCTCGTTCAATTGCACCTTCTTGTGATGAATTTTCTCCTATTCCACTTGGGTTATCCATGTGTAAGACACCATTAAATAAAGGGAAAGCTCCCTTTCTATGTTCCCCCTACAACATAGAAGTTCTATCCTCCCCTTTATCCAACCGTCCATTTTTGAATGGAGGGTTAAGATTGCCACAATCACAATGTCATGTCTCTACACTGTTTTAATTTTAATTTTTTTTCTATAAACTGTTTTGACACCAAATTTTGGACATCCATTCCTCTATTAAACTCGCACTAAAGAAAAATATAAAAAAAATATTTTCAATAAAATAAAATGATCAAAATACCCCTGAAAGTTTTAAGGGGTATTTTGGTCATTATTTTTTATCAAAAAATTATTGTTAATATTTTTTATAGTTGCGCCCCAATGAGAAGATGGCACGTACCAAATTTTATATTCAGAAAAATTGTATTAAAAAAACTAAAAATAAAATACTTTGAGACGTCGGATCTAAGATCAAACGGTGAGTCGTCGATAAAAAATGGACGGCTGGATGGTAGGGGGAGGATAGAACTTCTATGTTGTAGGGGGAACATAGAAAGCTTTCCCTTAAATAAATGGGTTAATTATGAGTCATTTTCTCTTGACTGTCATGTTTTCCTATTTGCAGTAGAACACCATGTAGAACCCAAACTCTATTATCTATGTTTGGAGGCCATGAACTCAAAAATGATAGCTTTGCTTGAATGTGGAGCATAGGAAATTGCTAATAAGCTAGCTCATAAAAATGTCATTGGTTGTAGATGAGCGTATAAGATCAAATATAATGCAAATGGGAGCATAGGACAGTTCAAGGCAAGACTTGCAGCTAAGATATACACACAAGACCATAGTCTCAATAATGATGAGACTTTTAGCCCTGCAGTAAGGATGGGTAATATCTGTATTGTTTTTATCATTGGTTGTGGCTTATGGATGAGAACATATCAACTTGATGTTAGAAATGCACCCTAAAGGAGAAGTTCATATGGAGCAGCCACAAGGATATGCAGAAGGAGACCCACAAACCCGTGTTTAAAAAATCGGTGTTTAAAAAATCGGTGACCCAATCTGGAATCGGGCAATCCGGATCAGGTATAGGCTGGACTGCTTTAGATCCGATCATAAAACAGGATTCGTCATTTTTCCTGTACAAAGTCGATGTGATGACGTTACGACACAATAATTTTGTACAATGAATCGCCAAGTCAATCGCGTTGTTGTCATCAAATTCGTTACGACATCATGTTCTATTTTTAATATGTTCTTAACTTTTTTTAATTTCTCTCGAACACCATTTTTTTTAAAAAAAATTAGAGGCCCCTTACTGTACACGTCATGTCAATCACGTGACCGTCTCCCATGGGGCCCATGTGCACACCTTGCATAACTTTTACTTGCTCAGCAAGTCAAGTACCGTATGGTATGAGGTAACATACCCTTTATGAGGCCTATTTCTCCCACGATTCTCAATAGATGTGGGATAACTCCACATTTATTTCTATTCTGCGCAAAGATTTTACGTGGATTTCTACTCCAGTGGGATAATTCTTGCACCATAACTTTGTTCATGTAGGACTAGGAAAAAATTTATGGCGTGAATGACTTAAGCAAACTTTTTAGGTATGGCATGAATGACTTGAGAAAATATATTCAATTAGTAGACTAGGAAAAAAAAAAAATAGTAAATGTTTTATTTAGAAATTGACCATTTATGTTCATGTAGGATGTGAATGACTTGGGGTCAATAAATTTTTTATTTTTTTATAGTCGTAAATAAAAATTTTAAATTAGATGATATTATAAGACCGTATAAATTTGTTCTTATTTGTATAATAAGATAATCATAAAATACAAACCAACAATTTTAATTTCAGTATATAATATTATAGTAAGTTAGGTTGTGATAATTTTGGATGAGTAAAGTGAATTAATGAGTGTTTTACTTTGATGCGATATTAATTTCACTTTTTATATGAGAAATTATTGTTTTAGTCTTATAATATGGAAGTGTTTGCTAATATTTATAAATTATTTTGATGCAATATTACACCATTATATTATAATTAATAGTTATACAAACATCCAAACAAGGAAATAGTGTCTCAGTATTCACCTATTTTTACAAAATAATGAAAATACATAATGCACCACTCCTAATTTCTTTTAGAAACTAAAAGAACACTTTTTTTAGAGGGTACCGTATAAGCCCATTTTTTGTACAAAGTCTGTTGACCTATTTTTTACCAAGAGTCCCATCTAGAGGGTACTCTCGGATTAACCCAAAACTGTACTCTATCTCTTTATAGCAATACAAAAGTTAACGTTTATAAAAATAAAAATAAAAAGTACAAACACTATTTTTAGAAATTTATAGTAATTTTTTGAAAAACATTTGGGACAAAAATTTCTGATTCGTCCAATTCTCCGAGCCAATCCACCGATCCGACAAGGGTATGGGTGTGAACGATTCGTGTCATTGATCCGCTTTTTTAAACACTGGCACAGACTAAGGTTCTTCGACTTAAGAAAGCAATATATGAATTGAAACGAATCTCTGGCATATGGTCCGATAACTTCTGTAAAGTGATCCAGTCTCATGGTTCATTAGGAATCTGGTTGATTATTCATTATTCAATTGCTTAGGAGATCATGGCCTAACTATTATTTTGGTATATGTGGGTGATGTTTATATCCAAGTATGTTTATATCCAAGTAGTTTTCTCTCTCACAATGACAATGTCAAGCAACTTATCAATGATACACCAGATGAAAGACTTCAGACCTCCAGTATTTTCTTGGGATTGAGGCAGATAGAAGACTAGTACCTTGATCTTAACCCATCACAAGTAAGTTATTGACTTGCTTAAGCATAAAGGGATACTAGATTATAAGCCAACACAAGTAGCTACAGTCCTTTAACTCTCACACAGATGTTGCAGAACCTATTCCCACGTGTTGACGAATACGCAGCATTGCTGGAGCACTACAGTATTTAACAGGCCTACCATGTTTGTTCTGAAACATATTTCTTAGTATATGCTTTCACAGCCGATCTCAAATAGTTGGGATAAGATTAGATGGTGATGATGATGCTTTCACCCAAGATGAGTCACATGAAAGATGTGAAATGCATTCTTGGATACATCAAAGCAACGATCACCGACGGACTTGTTTATTCTCATCCTGCTTCGCCCTCCTCATCAACAACTTTAGTGGTGGTTGCCTTCTCCAATGCTGATTGGGCAGGAGACTGCAACACTATCATTCTATGGGTATTGTGTCTCTCTGGGTCCTCATCTTGTTTCCTAGATTTGTCAGACACAATGGACTGTTGTTCAATCTAGTACAGAGGCCAAGTATTGTTACATGGCAGCAGTTACAGCAGAACTGTCTTGGATATGACATCTCCTTACTACATTGGGTCAAAACATTGAATACTCATTATATTGTGACAATCGCAACACTATTTCCATATCATTAAACCATATTTACCATGGAGAAACTAAACATATAGAGATAGAGCAACATTTTGTTCAAGAGAAGATCAAGGATCAAGAATTCAAAATGTCTTTGTGAGCAGTGAGGGCCAAACAGTGGACATTTTTAGCTTTTCACCAAGGTACTTCATTAGACATTAGTTTCTCAAAGCCAACTGTTCACAGTTTTTATCCCATATACAGTTTGAGGGGGCTGTTAGGAATGTCTGAGAACAAGAATATAACTTTTGTAATAATCTATGTGTAAGGGCAGTCCTCAGTCGTCGTAATATTTATCATGTACAACGGTAGTCCGGTAATCTAACCAACCTAGTTCACTTGTAACACTTTATATATCAGTGGAGTTGGACGTCCCTCTAAAAGTCACTGGTGGTTCTGGAACAGGATTAGAGTGATTTCAGGGACTAAACCAAGAAGCCCGGCCTTGATCATCGATTGGGCGGCATCCTCACACTCGTCCAGGGCTTGGTAGTTCATTCCTGATGAAGGTTGGGCCAGGAAGAGCGACTGAATGATACTGCCCTGCCTGAGCCAACTCTCAGATCTACGGCTATCTCTTCTAATAAAATTTATCTTGAAACATAAGGATTGGACATCACATCCTTGCTGCCATACATTTCTTGTCTCTTAACCATGACTTGAACTTCTTTCACCATTCCATCCCTTCATTTATAGGAATGTCCACCAAAAAGTCCCAATCATTTTATTGATGGGGCATACGATCCAGAGATATTTGTTCTCCTCTTCCACCTTCTGTCCCTTATGTCAGTAACCACATACTTTCATTGTAAAAGTCCTATAGCATCATTTTCCTTTGATTAATCCATTAAGCATAATAAAAGATTGGTAAATCTACAATTTGTTTTTATTCTTTATAATTTGAAGCTATTACAAGGATTTTCAAACACAGAACTTGATACGGTTGCTAAGAAAGGAATCCAAAAGGCTAGTCCATGGACCTCATCAACTTCGTTAAGCAGGTAGGACTCCCAAACGATGGGCTGAACCAATTTATGCACATAAGCACAAACTCACATAATTAACTTTACCAAACTCTCAAGTAGAACAATTGCCATGTGAATGAATAACTGCTGTGTGCACATACACACATGCTGAATGCTTACAAAAGCTTAAATAACTTCAGAAATAATACTACCTGTTCAAATCCAAGAACAAGATTAGCCCACTCAATATCTCTGGTAATTAGCAAATTAGCTCTAGCAAGTAGTGGTTCCACCTTGACCTATAAGCAAGAAAAAGTAACAAAGTTCATTAGAAAGCACCACAGTGACAGAACAGCCAAAGAGTTTCCAAATGTAAATACTATGAAGTACTGTAAATATACTAAATAAGTTTTAGTCCTACATTGAAAACTCAATCATTTCTCCGCTAATTGTTTGCACACTAGTTAGCGCTCCCTCATACATATCTCTCACCAAGTCAAAGGAATCCCCAGACACTACATTGACTTGGTGAGAGATATGTACAAGGGAGCGCTAACTAAGGTACAAACAACTAGTAGAGAGACGAGTGAGTTTTCAGTAGTTGACCCCATATCTCTTTGTCTTAGTTATGGATGACTTAACAAGGTATCTACAATATGAGGTACCGTGGAGTATGGTGTTCGTGGATGATATAGTTTGGATCGATGAGACCCAAAATGGTGTCAACACAAAACTTTGGAGGGATGCTCTAGAATCTAAAAGTTTTAAAATTAACCGAACTTAGACAGTATATCGAATTGAAATTTAGTAATAATAAGAGTAGAGACGAGGAAATAATTGAGATTGACGGTCAATAAATACCAAAGACCGCAGTTTCGATATCTGGGTGGGCGAACTAGAGATGTGCAACCAAAATTTTATATAACCATCACATAGCAATGAAGCTGAAGGGCAAGTTCTATAAGACAGAGACCAGCTTTGCTTTATGGGGTGCAATGTTGGGCGGCTAAGAAGCAACATACCCATAGGATGAGTCTTGGCTGAGATGGATGAGTGGCAAAACAAGAAGGATAGAATTCGAAATGAATATGTTCGAAAGAACTTAGGTGTGGCACTAGTAGGCGATGAGATGAGAGAAAATAGACTTAGGTGGGCTGGCCATGTGCAGCGCAGACCCAGTACAACACATGTTAGGAGGTGCAAATTAGTTCAAGTGGAAGGCTAGCCCAAAGGAACCTAGTTGGAAGTAGTGAGAAAAGATATAAAGACTTGTACCTCAATGAGGGTATGGCTCTTGATAGAGCAGAATGGCAGACCAGGATTCGTATAGCCGATCCCAAATATTGTTGTAAATACAATGATAAATTTTTTTCAACGATAAAAATGACATAAAATAATAGTTGGCTGGTTTGTTTCACATCCAAACACAAAGTTCCCATAAAGAATTGAGTATAGGACAAGTGGTCGGAAAATCTGACACAAACAATAAAGGAAGGCTCATAAACAGACAGAAGCAGTTACCCCTCCTCAGCAAGTGAAAGCTAGGAACCCATACTTATTTTAGACCCATACAAGATTCTAAGAGACTTGCCATAGGAGCAGACGACTATCCTCAAGTGACACAGGCGGATTGTTTTTTTTGTTTTTTTCTCCTACGGTTAATAAGTTACATAGACTTGCCAAAGCCTCCTAATCTCCCAAAACATGAAAGTAGCACTCCTATAGTTTTAAAAGTGACTGAGCAACTTTGTGAATGAGTAGGATTATGCCTGAACATCATTGAAGGAAGCATTTCCACAGTTTTAAAAATTTTCTCGAAAAATAAATGGAGGAAACACAGAGCTCATGGCAGTTTCTTAACTCATCATGTAAATAAAGAATAGATAAAATACTGCATGCCATTTGCAATAAACCATCAGATTTAAAGCATTAATAAGTTTCCCCATCCACAGCAGAAAACATGGAGTTCAGTTCAGTCTTTCATTGATCCTCATAAAATGATCTAGTATCGTAAATATATCCTGCATGCTCAAGTCATTTTCAAGAGTTAGCATCAAGCAATACGAAGCGACAAGCCAAAGACTATGGCTGTAGCGCCCTTGCCAATACGATAAAAGGTCTACGAGTAGTGTTAAATTCATCTTAGAAATAATAATGGGTCCACAACATAATTGTAAAGAAAGAATCTCATTCTAATTGACGATCTTGAGTAAAATTCTCATTCTTTTGGATGAACTCATTTATCTTAGAAAAAATGAAAATATGTTGGTGCAACCATAAAACCCATGGTTACACAAGCATGTCCCATTCAACCACCAATCCTCTTGGTTAAAAATGATCATTCTAGAACAGCCAGGTTGTGGCAGTAGATCTTATAAAAATTCATCAGAAGATTTGAGAAATGATGAGTTCGATTTAAATAGAGAAATGAGCAACAAAAAAGCACGCAAAGGATCACTTACTAGTTACTTCTGCAACTCGGTTTAAGCACATTCTATGTAACGACAGCTATTTTATCATCAAAAGTTAGTTGATTCCATAGATCCTCGAAATCATGTAGTAAAAACATGCAGCAAATGGAAAGGTATTAAATGAATTATTTCCATAAAAGATGGTTAGCATAACAGGTATGAAATTATTTCCACTAAGATAGCTAACATGAAAGGTATTAGATGAATTATTGCCATCAAAGATGTTTAGCATAACTACTACAAGATGCTTACTTACCTCTTCCAGTGAAGTTGGCTTCATAAAACCAGACATGGTTTGGCTCAAAGGCGGCTGCTTGAGATGGGGAACTTCCTTAGCTGCATTTTGAGTATGTATGTCAGATGCACCTTGAAACCACCTCACAAATGGCAACTGAAAAGAAGAATGGGTGTTATAAAATGTTTCTGCATCTCTGGCATTTCGAGGCATTCCTTTATTCCTCTTACGAAGGGTTTTTTTTTTCCTCCTTTCCTCAAGCCAAAGCTGCGCAAACCATTCCCTACTTAAGCAAGGCTCTTTTCCTGCAGCCTTACAATACCAACTGGTCCTATGTAGAGGACTTGGTTTTAGAAGCCCATATCTTGAACAATTTGAAGAAGGTATTTTGGATGAAGGATTGATTGAGAACATATGTGACAAAAAATCATCTTGTGATTTTCCAAACAGAGCACTGGATTGTACAGTGCTATCAGAATTAACAACTTGTTCTTGACATCTTTGAGCTATTTTGCAATAACTACAATAACTGCAACTCCTGATCTCATTCATAAACTTTGACGACATACAATAACGAAAAGACTTCTCAAACTTCAACATCTCTCGACTTCTTGGGGTATTGTAAGCTCAAACTATATTAAGTCGTGATATTAAATGAAGTAAGATGAGACCTACACACAAAAAAGAAAAAGAACAGCAAATGTAATTGCAATGACTTGAAACTTAAGGAGCAAAATAAAATTCCATCAATCTTTTTAGATGTCATAAAACTATCATATTAATACTTGATCAAAGTATAAACAAAATAGCCCCAATATATGCATTATCGCTTGGCCTACTTCATAATTTGGATCAATGCAAATTAAGAAAAACAACCAATGTGGGTGAGTTCATTTACTCCCGAAAAAAAAAAACCCCATTTTGATACCAATACAAAGAAGAAGAATTTGATTCAAGGCTAAAATAATTCTATCCAACAGATGAGAGATGTGGATAAAGATTAACAACTACGAGATTCCAAATCGTGTTTGCCAATAGATCCTGTAGGTACTTAGGCTTAGAATTTTACTGACCATATTATGTATTCATAAAGATTTACATAAGAATACATCCATATAAGTAGTTTTTTTTTTTTACCAATAAAATTCAACACCTTTAAAGTATTCACTGATATTATCTGTGTTTCTTATAATTATAAAGGAACCACCTCAAGATTTAGCAGGCTTAGGGACAAGCAAGAGTCAGCTCAACACTAGCAATTTATTTAGAATTTATAATAAAACATAGACATGAGCTTACTGCTACAAATACATTCAGAGAAATTATTACCCAAAAATGGACAAGAGTATTAGGCATGGCATAGATGACAATGTACATAAAACACCGAACACAAGTTTCAAAGACTCCTGATAAATAAGTCTAGATGAATTTCTCTAAGCCCAGGTTGGTGTAATGGGGATTCTTAGAAACCTAAGCCATGTAGTTCCATATTCTCCTGAAATTAGAAAAACCTAAAGCTCGTTAATTCCGGGAACTCGTTCCTTTACTGATTAGAATTCACCAATACACGTATGAGATAACAATCAAAAAAGAAAAAGCTAAACATCAGCTTAATTTTTCCAAGATATCCAGAATAAATAAAAATCCTAAATATTTATGAACGTCCATATATAATTTCTATTTCTATAGAAAATTGCACGTTCGTACAGCAAAGCCCTAAACTTGCATGCCATTCAGAAAATGAAATTGTAATTTTACAAATAACGAACTATTTTTACAGAAAAAAATTGTGAAATTTCACAACACTGACAAAAAAATGGAGATCAAAGACTAGATCATCTACCATAAAATATTAAAGCACGAGGGAATCAAGAATAACGCACCTAATCCGAATACTGCTTTTTCAGAATCTAAACCAAAAAGGAGGTCCAAACCCTGTCTTGGAACTGAAAAAAGAATACCAGTTGCTCGATGAAAGAGGGAGAGGGCAGAGAATTCAGATACCAGACATACGGCAGCCGAAAATGCGCCTGAGATAGTGTAGAGATTGTATTTAAATTTTGAGACTTAGGGGAAAGGGTTCAATTTAGAGAGAGAGAGAGACTTTACTGTTGGATGTGAGAGGCTGGCGTTTTAAGGAAGGGAAAAGTTTACATGCGGTTGCAACCGTAAATTATAGAATTAAAAGTGCACTTAAAAAACCCATCATAAAGTTGTTTGGATGTTGGAAAACTCTCTTATTGATGAATGAATATTAGAAAAACAAAGACTTTGAGTTCGTAAAATGGTGTATCTTACAACATATTATCTGGACTGTTTATTTTTAAAAGTTTGAAATTTTATAATTAAAGATGGAAATAAATTCTCAACCATCTTAAAAAAATTTTATATCAAATTTATATCTATGATAAAATATTGAGATGCACCTTGGATTATTTAAAATTACAATCTTATGCAAACCACACCTTTTTAAAACAAAGTGGGGTTTAGGGGACACTAAATCTTGGAAAAGTACTTTGCACTTTTGGGATGCATGGAAGAGTCATAGTTTTTAAGAGGTAAAACTCAGATTTTGGAACCCATGTGGATATTACTTCAAAGCCAAAATAATGAGTTTTTAGTATGGGCCTCATGTGTTCTGCATTCTTCTTAAGAATGTGCAGAAAGAGTAAGTAGATGTGTCGGTAAAGAGCAAAAAAAAGAGGGTGAGTATTGTAGAGAGACAAAATCATGTTTTAGGGTTTGTGGGATAAAGGTCAGTATTTGAGAGAGAGAAAATCATGTTTTGGGTTTGTTGGGGGCCTCAAAATTATTTTTGTCTTGCATTTATCTAGTTAGTGTAAGAGAATTTTGTGGTCTCGAAGATATAGACGATTTCCAAATTATGTAAATGTTGGTTTTTTGCTCTTTTAATTTTATGTGCCACTTCCGTTCTTTTTAATTTTTAACCAAGTATTGAGTCATTTCCATTGCACTCTTCTTTTACCATTGTCCATTCCATTAGGGGACATGTTTGTATGTGACTCAACAACATATAAGTTATATACGATCTCATTTTTTAGGCGTTCGATCTGAATCGAACGGTTACGATTGTTCATACCACAATATTATGTCAAACACTGCTTTCTTTTTTTCTTTCTTTTTTTCTACAAAATATTTTTTGATGAAATTTTGGTCGTCTTATCATAAAATTAGAGCGAACCTGGAAAAATAACATATATATATATATATATATATATATATATATAATAATATATATATAATAAATAAANATATACAACAAACTACCTATATTGTAGGTTNTTTATTATTCTATACTAACTAAATTTAAGT